>CM035236.1:53930952-54195013 GCA_020226215.1 Sindora glabra
GTATTGAGCACTCATTTTTAATTATGGATATGGCTATGTTTCATATCTTAGTGTTATCTACTGTATGACTTAGTAAATTGGTTATTGTAGGGACTAGTGGCTTTAGGGATTGCACTGACAATACAGATGTGCACTATTGCCAAGGGAGGGCTAGTGCTAGCTTTAGTTTATCTTCCAGTGCAAACATGACTTATAAGTTATCTTCTTCAATTTACCATAATTTATCTTCCAATGCAATCTTTAGTGCATTAAGTCTAAGTACTAAGAAGGTTTTGTTGGCTCAGCAAGCATATGACTTGGTGAACTTTCATGGCTTAATTTTTATTTATCTCAATGACTCCTTTGTGTATTTGTATTATCATAACTTTTGATTGCATGTTTACCTCTTATAGTTGTATCTAACTTGCTTTGATTATAGCTAATCTATCATGGTTTTATGAATTAAAAAGGGGGTTGTTGTTGTTGCCCCATTTCTTAATTAGAATCATTGTATAGTTAGGCAGGACTAGGAAGATGTGTGCATTTCATGCCAAAGGGCTTTTGTTTGAGAGTTTGTGCTAGAGATGAAAAAAATCATTCATGAGCTTTATCTTAATAGTTTAAGCACTTGATTTGGTTTGGTTTTTTATAAAGTATGTGTCATATTTCTAAATAGTTTGCTTACTTCATCTTTGCGAATTGTTTTTTCTATTTTCCTTGGGTTTTCCTTAGCACACTAGTGTGCAGTTGCCATTTTAGAATCATAATCCATTATCTTTTGCTAATGAATTATAAACTATAACGAGTAAAACTGGTTCTTTTTCATTAGTTATTGAGGTATGAGGTTAGTAGTTTTAAAAGATGTTTATTGGAGATTAGTTCTTTAAAACTAGTTTTAAAGAAAAGATGTTATAAATATAACATTAAAACTTATGACCTAAAACTTGCAATCTTTCACCAGTCTACAAGTGAGTTTTGACTTCTATTTATTGCTTTTCTTGTTTGTTATATATCTCTTGAGAATTTATCTTTTTTACATTGAGCTACATTGGGTTTTATTGTTTTCATCATAGTTCCTAATTGTTATTATTTTTCTAGTGTTCCATATATCCAATCCTAATTTTGACATCATAGCATAATTTAAGTTTTGTTTAGACTTATCGAGTTAGTCATTTAATTCCAAAAATTAAATAATGGCTTTTTCTCAAGTGGTACTACAAATACCATTTTTTCTTCTAGGGAGAGCATGTAATTTGGATAATGGATAAAATTTTCATATTTCTCACTCCATAACTTGTATGTCTAGTGTTTTATCCTATAGTATTTTTTTTATCAAGCTCTAAGTATAGGTTTGCTTCTACTAAAGAGGGTAATATACAACAACTCTAGTGTATATATAGTGCTTGCAAAGGAATCCATCAGGTACATCACTGCATAATTAGAGTGTATTTTAGTGTACATTTTCCATTACATAAATAGTTTGGTTGTTAATGATGCAACACTGTGATCTATATTTGTTTAAAGCATTTTCTTTTGATGTTGGCCATTCTCATGAGTATGTCTTGCATGTTAACTCTGCCTAATTGTATGAAATAATTTTGAGCTATTGATATTGAATATTAGGGGTTTGTCATTATATATCCACAATAGATGCTATAATTTCTTATGACCTTTCATGTTTTATCTGCACATTTTGCATAGCGAAATGTCTTTAAATACCTCTGATCATTCAGAACTTTGAAATGCTGTAGGTTTACACTAGCATTATGATGCACAGCTATAGCCTTGTGAAGAAACTATGTGCAGAGCTTGAAAACTTCATGAAAATGCATAATTTTACATCAATGGAAGATTTTAGAGGGTATGAACATGAGTTGAGCTTGTCTCAAATAGTTACTAATGCTATAAGTAGAAAATTTAAAGCATATCTAAATATACATATTTTCTGTTTGTTTTAGATATATCTAAGTATATGTACTGGAAGATTTGCTCATGAGTTGCTTCTACTAAAAATTTTCTCCTGCTCTGCTTTTGTATCATATAAATATTTTGACTAAAAAAAGGTAAAATATTATAGTTTATAGGTGGAATGCCATTTAATTGACATGACTTTCTATTGAAACCTTTAGAACATGCCTTATTAAATTGCTATAATTATGTGCTTGATTAAATTTTGACATGAATAATAATTATAAACTTAGATTGACATGACATGGTTTAAATACAAGATGGGGTTGGAATCATCTCCTATGGTAAGGATTGATTCTTCTCATAAGGGCTGGACATTTAACTTTTAAGAGCTTGCAACAACAACTAATGATTTCAAAGATGATTCCTTTTTTGGACAAGGTGGATTTGGTGCATTGAGAAGGGAACTTTTCCTACAAACTACTTTTTGTATATAGAGATTCCTATATCTCTCTCTAGTAATAAGGTTTGTAACTTTTCTCATAATATGGATAACTTGTTAACTATTTTTGCTAGATGATGGAAATGATATAGGTTTTAAGCCATATGTTGTGCAAACTTATCAATGAGATTGTTGTTTGAGATTACTTCTCATCTTTGTAATTGTTGATTTCATGTTTTCATTCATGCTTTAAGGCTTAATTGCCCAGTGACTTTGGATTAGATTTATGTTTCTTGAATCAAATTTAATTTAGTTTGCTTGCAATACTCATTTTTAACATCTTTAGAATAGTCATTAGTCTAGTGTTAAAGTGGGATAATGTTTACAAAAAAAATAAAAGGAAAAAACACCTAAAATGTTATTATCTCATTAAAGCTCGTTTAGGCTTGATTGAGCTAGTATAATCTTGAGTACAATTTAAGCTCGAGCTCGAGCTTAAATAGTAGGTTATATTAGAAATATATAGCAAGAAACATTAGGATCACTTAAGCTTGATTAAGCTCAAGTTCGGCTTGTATTCGAGTCGAGTTCGAGCTTGAGCTCTAATTTCTCAAGCTTAATGAGCTTGAGCTCGAGCACCTTGAGCTTTTTTTCCTTTAATATTGTTCAGCTCGAGCTTGAACTCGAACATGTAGATATTCGACTCAATTAGTTTGCATTCCTAAGTATCAACAAAAGGATAGAATGATAGGCATTTTAGTTTGGATATAGTGGAACAAAAATTGAAAAATATGAAAGGACTAGCTGGAAAGGCAATTTGATTTCTTTATTATGTGAATTGTTGTAACTTAATGAATTGCAAAGATATATACACTTAATTAAATTTAAATTTGTCAAAATGGGTTAATTTGATCCTACCAGGTTAACCTAACAGATAAAAATTGTACGTCATGTTAGTCCCAGGCTAGGCTACTTTTTTATTAAGTTAGGTCCAAATCGAGTTATTATAGTACCAATCTTAATCCTTGTTCTAGTCTCGAATTGATATTAGGTGGATTTAGGTGGGTTTTATAATCTATTATATTTTATTATTATTGTCATATTAATTATTTCTTCATTATTAATTTTATATCATTAATTAATTCAAATATATTATTATTAAATATAATTACATTTTATTATTATCACTTAAAATTTTATTATCTATATCAATAAATCATATATATTATATATGAAAATAATATATATTTAATAAAATAAATATATATTATTAAAATCTAGTAAATGCATGAATTTGCATTTAATAATATATACATTTAATAAAACAATTTAAATTTTATATGGATGAAAATTTTTATATTATATATGTATTTTATATTAAATAAAATAATATATAATATTAAATATATATAATTAAATAATTATATAAATTATATAAATAATGTATTAATAAAAATAATTATAATAATTTATATATAATAATAAATAATAATGTATTATATTATATATGTGTGTATAATATATAATATATTTAAAATTGATATCAAAATAATTCATTTAAATTTTTTAAATAATTCAAAATTTTAATGTAAAAGTACAAATTCAATTTTTAATATAATTATTTTTTTATAAACTATATAATATATATTGATAATATTAAATATATAAATTTATTAATTTTAATATTAAAATTATTTAATATTACTCATATATATAATATTAATATTATATATATTAAAGTATAATTTTAATATATCAAAATTATTATTTTAATATGTATATATATATAAATTAAATATATAATAAATTAATTATTTATTACTTACAACTATTACTAGATTAACATGTTAATCTAATAATTTAATAGGTTAATATTTATTAGTATTAATCCCTTATCAGGTCAGGTTAACCAATTCCAGTTCCTTATCATAATAGACTACTGTTATTATTTTTCGTACTAATCTTAATCCTAGGTTAGGCTTATATTAGTTTTAGGCCAATCTATCAAATCCAATTCATTTTAAAACTTTTATCTAAATCACGTTGATGTATTAATTAAGGTATCCATGCCTTGAGTTTCAATCAAGGTATCCCTTAAATTTACATCACCTTATTAATCGTGCACCAAAGATTATTCATGATGTAATGGCAAATATTAAGGGACAAAATGCTCAGGGCCCAAAATTGAAGGGACCGTTGGACCGAAAGATGGGTTTTCGAGATAATCAAATTGTAGGGTCATGACTCATGACCTTTTTCAATCACATTCCATTTTGGAACTATGCGCTGATAGCGATTTGGGCTAAGAAATGGGCCGACCTTTTATTTCAAGCCCAATAAAAACAAACGGAGCTCGGTTTCTCCACTCTCGTTCTCGCTTTCGCTGAACCAGAGAGGGAGAGCCCCGACCGCCTGAGCCGTTGTTGGGGGAAGCAGCTCTGCGGCGGCTCCGAATGTCAGCCACGTATTTCCGACGTCGCATATGTACGAGGTTACATGTTTACAGTGCTATTTTTTTTCTGGGCAATCGCCAATTTAGTTTCATTAGTTTCTTCGAAGCCTTAAATCTTCGATTCTTTCAGCACTACTACTCCTCTTCTTCTTGTTCATCTTCCTCTTGTCCTGGGTCAGAACGCTGTGATTATTTGAGTCAGTTTCTACCATTTGCGGACTTAAATTTCAATTCTTTGAGCATAATAAATCCCAGGGAGCGGCGGAAAGTAGTTGTAGGATTATCAAAGATAATAAAACATGAGCAGGGTTTTGTTTTGAAGGCATTTTCTGGAAAGTTTTGTCCATATTTTCTTGTCAAGATTATGAAATTGTTAGAGATCAGGGATCCTGCATTTGCATTCTTCAAGCTTGCTTTTGGGGATGATTCTGACGAGACTGTTAAGTTGTGTTGCATTGCTGCTCATGTTTTAGCAGCACAGGATCTTCGGTTTTTTGCACAAGAGATGATTTCATGGGTGATTGCACGAATTGGTGCTTCTAGAAGCAAACAAGTGGTGGAGTTTATGTGGAGGAATCATTCTGAATATGAGTCTGATTTTTCGGTCCTGGATACGCTTATGCGAGGCTTTTTAAAAGCTGAAATGAGTTCTGAGGCATTGGACATTTTAAGCAGGATGATGGATGTTGGTGCTAGGCCAAGTTTGTCTACAACTACCATTTTTATCAGGCTGTTGCTTAGGATTGGTGATTATGGTAGTGTGTGGAAGTTATTTACTGGTATGATTCGTAAAGGGCCTTATCCTACTAATATTACATTCAACATCATGATTCACGGGTTCTGTAGGAAAGGGTGGATTTTAATTGGAGAAAGTTTGTTCCATTTGATGCCAAAGTTTCATTGTAATCCAGATACTATTACATATAATATTCTCATTAACGCATGCTGCCATAGGGGGAAGACCTCAGATGCACTTGATTGGCTGCATTTGATGATTGAAAGTGGTTGTGAACCGAGTATTTTTTCTTTTAATATAATTGTCCACGCTCTTTGCAGGGAGGGAAACATGGTGGAGGCGAGGAAAGTCTTCGATGGAATTCAAAATATGAGTGTTACACCAAGTACAGTAATATACAACACCTTGATGGATGGATATGTCAAGGCAAGGGAAATTGGTCAAGCAAATATGCTTTATGAGGAGATGAGGAATAAAGGTGTATCTCCTGATTGCATCACCTTTAATATTTTGGTTGCAGGGCATTACAAGTATGGGAGGAAGGAAGATGGGTTCAGGTTGTTAAAAGATTTAACTGAATCAGGATTGCTTCCAGATTATGAACTGTATGATGTTACCATTTCGTGGTTGTGTTGGGCAGGCAGATTTGATGAGGCCATGGAAGCATTGGAAGATATGCTTGAGAAGGGACTAACGTTAAGTGTGGTTGGATTTAACTCATTAATTGGAGCCTACAGCAGGGCAGGGTTAGAAGAGAAAGCTTTTGAAGCCTATAAAATTATGGTTAAATGTGATTTAACTCCTTCATCTTCAACATGTAGTTCCTTGCTTATGGGTTTTTCCAAAAATGGGAGGTTGCAAGAAGCACAGACACTTTTGTATAGTATGTCGGAGAAGGGGCTTCCTGTTAGCAAAGTGGCTTACACAGTGCTTTTGGATGGGTACTTTAGGATGGGTGATCTATATGGGGCTCAGTTTCTCTGGAACGAAATGAAAGAAAGAGGTATACATCCTGATGCTGTTGCCTTCTCTGCTTTAATAAATGGACTCTCAAAAGCAGGGATGGTTGATGAGGCATATGAAGTGTTCTTAGAAATGTCAAGGGAAGGTTTAGTTCCTAATAATTTTGCATACAATTCTTTGATTGGTGGGTTTTGCAACTGTGGGAAGATGAATCAAGCATTGAAGCTGGAGAAAGAGATGATGTTGAATGGCCTTCTTCCTGATAGCTTTACCTTTAATATGATCATTGATGGATTCTGTAAACAGGGCAAGATGAAATCTGCCATTGATGTATTTCTTGACATGCACCGGTTTGGCTTGATGCCGGATATTGTCACATTTAACACATTAATTGGTGGTTATTGTAAGGTATTTGACATGGTTAGTGTAAATGATTTTGTTAATAAAATGTATACATGTGGGTTTGACCCTGATGTCACGACCTACAATATACGCATGCACGGCTACTGCAGGATTCATAAAATGAATCAAGCAGTTATGATTCTGGATGAGCTTGTTTCAGCTGGTATTGTACTGAACACTGTGACATACAACACAATGATGAGTGGTCTGTGTAGCGATATACTGGAGCGTGCTATGATTGTGACTGCAAAATTAATTAAGATGGCTTTTGTGCCAAACGTTGTTACAACAAATATATTGTTGTCCCACTTCTGCAAGCAGGGAATGCCAGAGAGAGCTTTAATGTGGGGCCAAAAGTTAAGAGAGATCTGCTTTGATTTTGATGAAATCACCTTTATAATACTAGAGAAAGCTTACCATCTCATGCAAGAAGAAGATAGACTTGTCAGAGGAACATGTGAAAAGGCCCTCTTTCTGGATTTCCTTATGTACATGACATACGACTATTTTTGTAGAAATAGTGCTCATAAGATAGAAGAGAGCAGTTTAAAGCAGACTGGAAGTCAATTTGGTGTTTTATAAAATTTGACTTGGGTCATCTGTTAGTTCCTCAAATATGCCAAGATTTTGTGAAATCACAGGAATGGTAAGTCGTACATACTTGGGGGTATAGAACTTGATCCGTGGAGAAACTGAGGGAAAGTTGATGGCTCTTTTATAATGTGAATAGTTCCCATCGTCGTCATTTAATTTTGTACTATTGCTAAGTACTTCTATGCTTGTTTCTCCATGAAGGGTAAGAGTATCTATCATGCGAGGCCTGCAAAGTGCAAAGGAAGCACCATTTTCTCCTTTTCTTTTGTGGCCTCAAGGATTCGGTCAGTCCAACTTATGGTTTGGTTCCTGTAGTGCAGACATTGAAGTATGCATGATGTTATAAGTTCAAAGCATGAAGTTTACTGTGGTGGTTACCTTAATATAAGGTGAATCATATATCAGTGGAACTGTTAAAGGGTTTTTTTTATATACGGATTCTCCATCAAAGATAAAAGAAGTTATCATGTTGAGGCAGGGGAGGAATGGTTTGTTTCTGTCATTTCAAGGCATCAAGGATGTCAGCTGTCCATAACATTGTTGAGTTTGTTGAATGTTAGCAGTGACATATGCATGGTAAGCCCCTCAATCCATCTTGTAGAGATGTGTTAAGTATTAGATCTTGCCAGTGAGCACATACCTGCAATTCTTCTGTTTTTTTGTTGCTAAAACTGTTACATCAACTGTGAGGATAATTGTTTCAAAGTCTATGTTTCTCCACTCTTCATTTTCTTCAAACATGTTTCATCTGGAAATTTGTTTTAGTGTGTGGACATATTGAAAATGTCTCAAAGAAACTCAGGTTTCTGATTTGTTATCTTTTGGATCAGTATTTGCTGATAATTGTGAAAATTTATTAGTATCAATGATCAATCTATTCATGTTTGACATGAAATGACTATTATGAAACTTGATTTTCATTTATCATGATCTTCAATCTTGAGAAATTGAACATGAAGTTGCTTCTTTGATTACCTAATCCTTTATGAAAGTAGCACATATTTAGGTTAGGGTGGGGCAAAAATCATCAGGGAGACTGATAAAAAAATTCATTCATCTGTTTCCAGTATATAAGATTTTTTTTAGTCACAATTGGAAAACAACTTCTGCTATGTTTGGATGGGGAGAATGGAGAGAAAGGAAGGGGAATGGAAGGTTATGCCATAACTTTCTCTTTTTATGGGAGTTTTGATTAAGGAAGGGAATAGAATGGAGGTTTATGATTGATCTTCCAAAATTCTCCAACACCCTCCATTACACACTATTTTATGTTCCTCCTATTTGGGGGGTTGTTGAAGGGTTTTCCAAACATCCAAACAAGGAGAAGGGAAGTTATCTATCCATCTCCTTCCTTTCCTTGGCTTCCATTCTCTTTTGTTGTCTTCCACCGGAGAGAATGGAAGGCAAGGAAAGAGAGTAGGATGGATTTCCTCTTGTTTAGATATTTAGAAAAATCCTCTGACAAACTCTTAAATTAGAGGAGCACAAAAATGCTAGTATTGGAGAATATTGGAGGGATTTGGAAGATTAATCATAATCTCCCATTCCCTTTCCCTCATTCGCAAAAACTCCCTTTCAAGTAAAAGGTCATAGAATAACTTTCTCTTCCCTCTCTTTCTTCTCCATTCTCCTCCATCCGAGCATACCATTAATGTTTATGTAGGAACTTGTACAGTAAAGTATGATTTTCAAAAAATTTACTGAGTCTTGTGGTTTTAAACTCTTCACCAAAAGAGAGAAAAAGGAGAATTTGTTGTTTCTAACATTTTGATTAATTGGCTATTTTGACAGACTGTGACGAGCTAGTCTTGGTTATCTTAATCGAGTATCAGGGAACTACTGAATAATCTGCTGGTCCTTCTTGCAAGTGAAGGAATTTCATCATTGACCCTAGCTTTCATTGAAAATTTTTACTCTTTACATATGTTTTTGTTCAACATATATATTGTATTAGGTAAATGTCATCTTGTTTGGAAAAATTGTGCAACTCTTGGTACTAGACTTGATAGACCCACGTCAATTTGTTGTTAGGTGTCCCATCCATTGCTACTTAACAAGCCTTTAAGCCTTGTTGGCAGAATCATTTTACTTCATAAAGCCTTTTATGGTCAATAGTGAAATTGCTGTATGTGGCACCTACCACATAAGCCACTTTACTGAAAGCTGCCTACGTGATGCTTGGCTATTTATTAATCTGGTTCTAGCCCTTTGCATGTTATACATGCACTGTCATTCATAATTTTCTGTCAATAAGAGATGCTGGATTTAATGTTGCATCCTCCGCACTTAAATTATAATTTTGTGGAATCATTACCAAAATATTGTTCAAATATTGGCCATTTATGATGATGAATTTTAATAGAAATAGATGATTTCATTGTAGTGCAATATCATTTATTATTTCTAAAACGAAACAGACTTTTATTACTATGTTTAAATCCTGTTGTTTGTCATTACCTATGAAAGGATTAATGGCTATTAATTTTCACAATTAGCATTATATTTTTAGCATATTTTCTTTGTTTTGAATCCTTTGTGAGATGATGAATTTTGAAGTTGTGGGATTATTCATAGTCATGAGAAAAAAACCAATTCAAAGATCATGCTCATATGACATATGACATCGAATAACATCGCTATTCACATACCTTTTTGAAATGTCTGGGTGACATATAAGTATTTTGTTGCTTTTGTATTATGTAAAGAAAAAGACAGAACAAAAAGACAACAATAAGTACTTGTCCCTCATTGTCTGCAGGTTTAAATGAAAAGACAAAAAAATGCAGGATATAAGGGGAATTGCAGCCACCCTTAGTGATGAAGGGAGACATTGGTTTATTCTTGATGAGAAGATTGGGATATTACGATAATTTAATTTTAATACAGCTGTTGAAAGTATAGATATCTTGCCACCAAGTGCCAAGCGGTAATCACAGTTTGAGTACACTCAATAAAAACCTTTTCCTTTATATATTTTTTATGTTTAGAATAATTGGCTAGAACCTTCCAGTTAAATATCCAATAAATTAAGATTCTTGTTGTTGTTACTAATTTTTTACTTTTGCCTTTGTTTTAGCTTAAAACACAAAAGTAAGTTTTTATTTGAACACTGACTAGTGTTTTCTTATTTGAATGCTTCTGTTCTACCCATTACAGAAGGAAAACTTGAGCTTATGATCTAGTGAAGTGGTTGGAGCATGAACTGTGGGATTCGATTCCAGATTTCTGGTGTTTGTCCAGAGGCCATCTGCAAATTTTATTTATGGTGCAGTTTGGATCCTTTAGGACATAGTCCCCGGTGCCAAAGAAGCACGTTGCATTGTATCCTTGTCAAGAAGAAAGTTTGAAGATTGTTTGGAGAAAGTTGGCATGAGTAATTGACCTTGATGAGTTCAATAGAACTTATGCAAGTAGCGTGGTTGATTAAATTATATCTCATGCCATTGGAACCAGAAAATTAGGAGCTTACTTAGTTGGTTAAGCGCGGTTACTACTGATTGCCTAGGAAAATGAGTTCAGAGGTGGGACATGGGAACTCCATTCTACAACCTGAAGTTTCTTGAGCTACAAGGAATTAAAGATGACAATGCCATTAACCGAAAAATTCTAATATGTTCACCGGTTAGGGATTTCCTTGGTGCACTGGCTTGAGAGTCTGAAAGGCGTGGGACTTATATGGTGGGTGATTCACATGAATGTGGGCTTCATATCTTTGTATTTTACTCTCTCATGCTAGAATAAGGATTTATCCTTAATGTCTCCCGGCCATTAACCTTATGCTTATGGAGAGGCAGAGGTATAGGCACTCAATCATCACACAATAGCTTGAAATTATTTCCGTCATCTGATTATGGTTGCTTGTAGTTGTGTTCGATGACTGTGACTTTGTCATGCCAAACCTTGAACCATTTTCAAGAGCTCAAGAAAGAGAGAAGTGACTCTACTATTTTTTTCCCCTCTGCTTGACAGTGGAAAGTAAAAATGTTATGAAAGTAAGAAGATTTGAAAATTTTAGTAAAATTTGGAATTTACATGTGTTATTTTACAAGTTAAGTTCACTTTACCTTTAATTATATTATGCATGTTTTGTCCTTGGACAAAAATTCACTTAAAGGTCCTCCATAACCATGAGGGGGGAGAGAAGGAGACAATCAAACGAGAAACATAATTGGAGCCATACAGCGATGATTTTTACGTGGTCTATGCATTGAGGAATGGTTCAAACTATTGCCATTAGACATCCATTTTCTGAGTAGAAGACCTTTAGGATTGGGACAAATTCTTATAGTGATAGTCAGGGGTTTGTCGACCAAAAAAATGAAAGAAAAAGTCATTGACATAATTGATAATTGTAAATGTTTCAAGCAATTAGAAAATTGGTTCAGTTGATTAAATTTAAGTTAAATGAAATTGTAAATAAAAAATTTAAATAATAAATTAGAGTCAATTTATCTTTGTAATATATGTATGCATGTATGTATATAAAGGATGTATCAAGTGAGAGGATGTAAGGGATGAGGAGTGAATAGTAATCATTAGATCAAATCTTGTATTAATAATTACAATTAAAGCATTAATGAAAGTTATTTTACCATTTATGTTTTAGTTTTAACTTTCTAATATTAGATTTATTAATTATAACTCAATCCTTGTGTGTGTGTGTGTAAAACTCAGTTGGGTGGTAAATATTTTTTGTTAGTATTTTTGCTACATATATGGATTTATGGAGCTAATCCAATGACCAAAATAGGTGTAAGGAAAAATGATGGGTTGTGATGAATACTGCTAATTGAGCTTATCAACATTCAACAACCCACAACTCAAAGGGATCAATGTCTAATTAGACATAGTGTGGTCAATGCGCAATAAATAATACAAAGTAGACAATATTAAAAATGGTTATTATAACTAACAAAATAATTATTTAAGTAATCTACTTATTAAGTTACTGTTCTCTTTAAAAAATTATGAATACCCTTGACATTTCTTCTATAAAACCATTATGCTTCAAGTATTTTGAGTATTGTAAATACTATTCTTTGTATAAGATATGTTTCTAATATCTCACTTCTTCACTACTCTTATTGCTCTTTTAATCTAATACTGGCTTAAGTATCAAAAGGTTAAAATAGGACCCAAACCCCCCATTGTTAGCTCGTTTGCAGGTGTCCAACCTTCACAATGATTTCCATTATTTACTTCTTACTCCTTTGGTAAGAAAGAAAACATCATGTGGAACTAGTAGGCAATTAGTAAGCATCAATCTAGATCCACATTTTACTTATTCTCCTTAAAATGCTTACTTGAGTGTTAGCTCACCATGGTCATTGCTCCTGGTTATTATATAATTTTAGGTGATCATTAAGGTTAATATTTATCTCTTTTTGTATACATCTTACACAAAATTCTTAATAAATATGGTATATAAAGTTGAGTCTTTGATTTAAATAATAATTGATAATGGAGAAAAACTCATATTTTAACAATAACACTGCTCTCACTTAATAATTATAAGACAAATATTACATGTGTTGAACCCATTATTATTGAACAAAGAGCAAGCCAGCATATATAGGTTGGCTTAACTACCTTTTTATCTAAGATTATTAGTTGATAATAATGTCATCTATTATTCAAGAATAGTGAGTTTGACATACTATCACTTATTTTATGATTATTAGGTGATAATAATATCATTTGTTATAATTGAAGGCATATGTTTTTTCTCCTAATATTGCTTGAAAAACTTTTTCCTACCTTTATTTTTTATCTTATGTTTTTGTCTATTTGAATTTAATAGATTAATCATTCCTATGATAAAAAAAAAAAACCTTTTCATGTTATTCTAGGGGATTATTCACTCTACTTAAAAAAAATGTACATGCAAGAAAATTTTTTAATTGAGGCTTTTTTTGTTATGCTATTTTTTTGGGTCTTATGTTAGAGCGGGGGAATGGGGTTATGATTTCAACATTGCCTCTTACATATTGGGTTATTAAACCTCTTGAACTTATAAAAGCCCAAACTAAAAGGACCGGAACTAGTTTTTTTTCTTACAACATAGATCACTCTGATGATTCTTGATCCATTGACATCTCCTTTTTCACCCCTAAAATTCGAATTTTATATAAATCAAGCAGAGCTAGGCATAGACAAATAGGATTAGGTTTTTGTTGTCTCCATGGCTGCTTTGCGACGAAATCCTAATACAACATGCTATTTAATATTGCAAATATAACTAAAATAGAAATTGAGAATAGAATGAAATCTTCATTAATTTAGATTGAAACATTCATTTTAAAATAAAATGGAAATTGGTTTAAGCCATTTCAAATGAAGGTTAGCATATTTGACTCAGCATGATTTATTTAGAGGCCATGAACATAAAATTAGTTTGCTTGATAGCTCGAGCCTTGTGGTGAAGTTGGTAATGTAATGTTACTTTAATTAGTTAGAAACTGGAAACCATTGCTTATACCAAGAAATACCTCTTTATTCTTCAATTAGGGTTTAGACGTCAGCTGAAGTGCTACTTGTTGATTTTTGCTTTTAAATTAGAATGTGTAAAAGGCATACTGAATATAATATGCCTTTTCTTAGCCAAAAATGTACATATAAAATCTATTTTGCATTAGTGTGTATGTATTTACATGAATAATGCAATTAAACAAATCCTGCAGTATTTTCAATAACAAGTTCAGAGCAAACGAAAGAAGAAAGCAATACTTGGGTTACACAGGCAGAATATCATATTCTGCCACGTTGAAAGATTCTTCCAAGTAGATTGAATGTTTTCTTTTGGCATTTTCCAGTACATCAAGCCAGTTAGCGGTTGAAATCTGTAGTGATAGCAATTAAGCACACACCTAATCCAAATAAATACTCATAGAACTAAGATTCTGACACAAGAATATTACAGGATGACCAGCAAAATCTGATAACTCATTTTGAATAGACAATAAGTAAATCTGATGACTCGTTTTGAAAAGAATGTCTCCGCCAGATGTGCAATTGGTGCTTTAGATTGCCTTGGGCGGGCAAGTTCAGCTGCAACATGCTTACAGAAAACGGAACAAAGTTGCGGATACCATAGCCAAGTCTGCCATGAGAAGCCCTTCTGGCAATAGGATTCGACATGATGCTCCTCATCTGTGCCTTTCTCTGCTACTTGCTGAAATGGAGGAATCCTCTCTTGATTTGTGATCCCATGGCCTTGGACTGTTTATTTTTACCCAAAAAAACAAAAAAAGACAACAAGTAGTATATTACAAATAGGCGACAATACTTCAGCAACAAGATTTGTAGTTAGAAGGCGTGCTACCAATAAAAATTAAGCTCATGTTTTTCCATCTCTCTGAAATCAGTTAAGTCAGCCCTCTGCGAATGGTTAGGCTACTATGAATCTGCCAAGGAACATAAAATTAAAGATTAGATGACTCATAATCATACAGAAATCGATTATAACAATGAGCGTTTAGACACAGCTGAATTGTTTTAGGTTGTTACTCACAAAATAGAATTGTTGGAAATATAGATATAAAATCTATTATACATCAGTGTGTATGTTTTTATTTACATAATGTGATTAAACAAATCTCACAGTATTTTCTGTTACAAGTTTATAGCAAAAGAAAGAAGAAAGCAATAATTGGGTGGTATATCATATGCTGTGATGCCCTGTGAATAAGTACTGCACTGACAGTATATCTTATCATATGCTGCCAATTTCAAAAAATCTCTTCGTAGCTCTTGCTCGTTGAGTTAGCCAATGAAATATGCAATTTTAACAATTAAGCACATACTTGAAACACATGCACATAGATTTGAATCCCTTCATAAGAATATCATAAGTTGATTTATCAAGAACAGAAAAATGAAGATAACAGCTGTGATTACACTCCATCGTCATGACCCTAAATGCGAAACAATGCTTAACGGTTACCACAAACATTTCTCCTGATACGGCTTAAACATTCTCATAGCATGGAAGATATTGAAAGTAGATGGAAGCAAGATGAGGAGGCTAAATGCATATATGACAAATTCTAGTCTGCTATACTAATTCTTCTGACTTGAGGCTCTGGATATAGTATATGCCATAATTACTGTCAACTGGTGAAAAATTACATTTGAAGCAGATGAAGTTGTAAGACCCACTGCATGCTGGTAAATACTATACTTGCAGCAGAGGCCACTTTTTAAAACATCACGAAACATCAGTGCTCTTTCAACAAAATCAAACTAAAATTTGCCATCTCTGTTTGAAATCTGTTGACCAATGCATAATGTTAAAGTTAATCCACCCGGGAATGGTCAGACCAGTTTGAAATCTGCCGAAGAACACATGAAATATTAGATGCCTAATAATCATAAGCTAATTTATCAATAAAACAGAGAAACAATAATAGTAGTCATAGTTACACTCCATAGTGATATCCCAAGGGATATGGATAGTTTATTCAAACAAACTCCTCAAGTACCAGATTAAGTTGATTAAGGTTGCCATCACTCAAAATGTGAAGTGATAATGGACAGTTATTACAATAATTTCTGCTGGTTACATCCGAGACATTTTCATAGCAATGGTTAATCATTAAAATTGTTGCAAATGAAATTTTTTCTTTAAAAAAATGTGAAAATTTGAAAGATAATGCATGAATTAGATGGACTCGCAGAGCCTGTTTAGGAGGTTAAATGCATGTATAAGTCTGCAATACTAGTTCTTCCGCCACAAGGAACTGGTCTTCAAGCAAAAGTTCGTATGAAATTAATATAAAACATTATAATAAGAGATTCTAGATATACCATAATCATAGGTAGTTGGTGAAACATAACATCTGAATCAGCTCATTGCATGCTGGTAATGCTATAGGTAGAAGAGGGAGCTCTTACGAAGCCATCAGGGATTATCAGTGCTCTTTGATTGTGAAAAGGTGTGGGTTAAATAAAACATTGCACCAATCTGCATCTAAAGATATATACAAATATTTGAACATGCTTGATAAAGAATTAATATAATGAGTCTGAATTGCATATGGCAGAGTAGGTACTACCTGATATTTTTGGCCACATTCGAAGTTCGTAGTTCATGCTCATGTTATATGTCATATCTGTCAGTCTTGACACGGGATGTGAGCAACCTTTCCCCAGTCTTGCCCTTCTTTCAACAAGAAGCAATTGCATTTGATTGATAGAGTGTGAAGCGAACAGGGAAGACCCTCCTCAGGCAAGCATTGAAGTCTAGGACAGCCGATAAGATACAACCTTTTTAGAGAGGACAGATAGCGCAGACCCTTGTGATTAAGCCTTGTAAGAGTTCAAAATTTGATTAAGGAAAGAGAAGTAAGAGGAGGTGGCAGCAGCTCCTGATCAGGAAAAGACCATATGATTGCATCTTCAATCACAATGCTATGCAGAGATTTATGATTGGACAAATCCCAATTCATTCTGGAGGCAGTGACTTTTGGGCAATGTTGGATATTAGGATACCTTAGATTTGATGGCGAACTTCCCTCACGAATGACTCGGAGTTGTGAGCAGTGTTTTATATGTAGGATCCTGAGAGATGGAAGAAGGATGGCCATACATTGAGGCAGAGCTTTTAAATTATCCAAATCATCAATGTCGCCCCATTCAAGTTCTGATAGCAGTGCTTTGGGAAATGATAAAATTTAGGACAGTCAAAGATTCTCATTTGTTTAAGAGATGTGAAATTTTGATAATGTCCATCTGAGATTGAAATCATTTCAAGATTACAACATTTATCCAATTTAAGATCTTGAAGGTTTGGGAACAAATCAAGAGGAAAGGCCCTGATAGAGTTGCACTTTGCTATATGCACACGTCGAAGGAAGTTGCATTGATGGCACAATGGCAATTCCATATTTGGCCAGTCATCAACCTCAAGTTCTTCAAGGCCTGTGTTGGACACCGTATACTCAATCTCTTCACCAGAAGCACCGTACACGGAACATGCCACAAGCTGTTGACAATTGCAAATTAAGGGACAAAGTTTTCTGGAAGATGTTCTTTTAGCATAGGACAGTCTTCTATATGCGGCTTTTGAAGACGTGAGAAAGCTCCTGCTACAGTTTTGCATTCCCATTCCTCCCAGTTCTTCATTTTATTGAACTTCAGGATTTCAAGAGATCCAAATGGAATAGTGCAAGAGCTATCACTGCAAAATTCAGAACCAATAACTAATATCTCCTCAAGTCCTTCAACTTCTAGTGTCTTGAGATTCGGAAGGATGCTGAGTGGTGGTAATGAGAAACAATATTTACAGCTTCTCAACTCTAAGAACACTAAGTTGGATAATGAACAATCAATCGGTCAGCCAATTTGGAAATTTTGTACCACCATAATATCCAAAACACAACCTTTTAATATTTGTGAGGTTGGAGGTTCTCTAGCACATCCCTTTCCTTTTTCTGATTCATCATTATTCAAACTCCATTCAAGAGATAATTCCTCAAGACGTCTTTTATTTCTCAGATGGGCAGCTAAAGCATCTGTGGGGTGGACTATGTTCTGCAACTCTGAGACTGACAATGCTCGCTCAAGATTGAGCTCTCATAGATGCTTAATGTCCAGACTTCATCCCTGAATTTTATTCTTACAATGTATTTAGTCCTTATTAGGCCTCTTATTATGAGTCCTCCAAAAAACACTCACCTGAAACTTTTCATCCTTATATTTATGGGCTTTAACAGAGTAGCTTATGTGTCGTTAACTTTGTTGAGGTGTCCCGTTAGATTTAACAGAAAAAATAAAACCTTGAATTCATTTTGAAGAAGACATCTGCGACCATGTCTCTTTACATTCTCCATGAAAACAGAGACAACATATCTTTGCTTCTAGCTCATCAAATCCTGACTTTTCATGGTTTTATTTATTTAATTCAAGGACCAAGGCTTTAGTCTTTAGTATGTAAATATAAGACTGCTTGATTAGTGCAAGCGGATTGGTCAAAGCTCACTCGGTCAGTAAAGAAATTCCAGGGACAAGGCAACATTTACAGCAAATCGATTCAACGGACTGCTTAAATGACAAATACATCTCAAAAATCAAACTTGAAGCGATTAGAATTCGCCTACTAGATGAAGAAAAACAACATCGATATACGTCAGAAAAGACAGCGTGCCGTGTTCAAATGCCCAACTAACTCTGGATGTGAAGTATTGTTTTAGCAGAGTCCCTGAGTCTTTGTTCCTCCTCTTGAGTCAAATGGATATTGGCGACAACTAGCATCCCACCTCTTGCCAGCTGAGCCAACAAGCTCAGAAACACTTCGCCACCATCAATGCCATGGAAGCCTTTCGCCGTCACAGAGATAGGGTGGATTTTCCTTTTGCCTCTAAGAATAGAGCGAGCCAAGTTCACCACTGACTATCCAATAGCTCAAGATGTATAGCCTTTCAGACTTATCACTTCGTAAGCGCTGTCCACAACAGCTTTATGTATATTCTCCAGCGTTTCTTTCTCGTATGCTATCTGCTGACCCTTGAGAAAGCTTAGCACCAGCACACCCCCTACGCTGATGCTTGACCACAGCGCCTCCGAGCGGTCCCCGTGCTCCCCCACTATGTAAACCTGCAATTAACATGTTCCCTCCGATTCATATTATTCAGTTTGTGTGAATGGAATACGAAAGTGATATCCAATTGAGATTGCGAAATACAGAGCGAAGAAGATAAGATTTTTTTTTTAATTAAAGCCAAGTCAGCTTTGCAAGTTGAAATTTATGCTAGGTTGGCAGTGTAGAAACGGTTATGGACGGAAGGACGAAAAACACTAACGGAATTAAATTTGAAGGACTCATGATAAGAGAGACAAAATTTGGAGCATGAAATACATAATGAGTGAAAATTTTAGGGATGAGATGATGAGTTAACTCTTAATGTCCATCTGACTAGATTTTCCCACAAAAAACCAAGCCAGTACTTGAAGATTTTTCAATTCTCCCAATTCCTTTGGTATCTTTACGCAGTTCCATGAAAGTCAAGATGATGCAGATTAATTGATTTATGCAGATTAGAGGGTAGTTCTTCTCAAAAATTGCTATCTCTTAACTTTAAGGTTTGTAAATTGAAGAGCAGAGATGTTGAATCAAGCTGTCTTCTGATTGCTGTAGACGAGGTCCAAGTACCGCAAATGTTTTGGATTCCCCAAAGAATCGGGCAATGCCACGATATTCCAACAGCCCCACTATTAAAATACTCTTAAAAACTTACACCTGGAGAACAGATTTTCTACCACCATTATAGGAAAAAAACTGGGCAAACAACCATACTTCTCTAATGGCAAGAATGTGCGTAATTTATCTGCCTTGTATAGAATCTGAAACCGTCTTCAGGCTTAACTTAAATACGAAAAATGACGGATCATTTTTTATGTGGCATGTGCTTCTTGAACCTCCACCCTAAAAGAAAATTCTCCAAATACATGATTTGTCAAATCACTAACAAGGTCAAGCATAATAAAACATGTTTTATTTCTAGTCGATTGCTGAAAAAATAATCTTGATAGTAAATCATGGAAGTATTCTTAAATCATGGAAGTATTCTTTTCCTATTTCTTTTATGCTCTTTTTCTTTTGAAGATAGTTGATACCCAATTTTATTCAAATAATAATATAACTAAAATAAAAAAAATTAAAAAAAATGAAAAAGAGTTGTAACCAACTGCATGATTTTCAGTTTCCTTACTTTTAATATAGGTGGCTACCAATCTCAATTATGGAAGGATCAACTTTCATCTACCATGGTACATGAAGCCTATTTCTTCATCAATTATGCTATAGAATTCTCTCCTTTTGCATATAAAAAACACAAGAAATTTGTTAATTAAGGAGAATCTTTGTTCCCTTCTCTCTTTTTCTCTCTGCTCTCTCCTCTCCCTGCATCTTGACCCTTTTCTCTCCTCATTTTTTGGTGTCCCTCTAATCCAATAATCTTTTTCCAAGCTAAAGGAATCGTTGAACATGAAGCAGTGCAGCATATAAACTTGGCATTGGAGAAAATATAGGCCAAGCCTGTCAAACTGTATAAAGGCCATTATTAACTTATTCTCAATTATTAACCCTATTAAGACTCTCTCCTCTATCTCAAAATAGAGAGTTACTATTAGAAATATGAAAAAAAAAGGAGAGGACTCTTTGATTGAATGTATTAGTATTTTATTGAAATTATGCATGACAAATACTTAGGCCTATTTAAATAGGCTTACATATAACCAAACTAGACTAAAACAAAGTAGTAAAACAAGGACAGTGGGTAAACATGGTCCCATTAACTTTACCACTATCAAAAAGAAAAAAAATTTGCAAGATTTAAACATGTTAGTTAACTAAGTAAAAAACTAACCCATTAACGTATTGACAGTCTAGGAAATAGGAATAACAATTTGGAGTACTAATCAACACTCTCCTTTGCTTTAAACTTGCAAACTCCAAGTTCGTGAGAGAAATACTTATGCTTGGCTTTAGGAAGTGCCTTGGTAAGTATATCAGCAACTTGATCTCTTGTATTATAGAATTTTAACTTAATTTCTCTTATTGCTATCAGGTTGCAAATGAAGTGATAATGGATATCAATGTGCTTTGTTCTGCTATGAAAGGTCGGATTCCTTGTTATTGCAATAGTTGCTTTGTTGTCACAAAATATTTTTATTGCACCTTCTTGCTCATGGAAAACATTAACTAGCAACCTTCTTAACCACCTAGCCTGACATGTTTCTGAAGTTATAGCATCATACTATGCTTTTGAAGAAGATAATGCCATAACATCTTACTTCTTTGAACTCCAAGATGTTGCTCTAGACCTAAGCTGAAAACATTACAGATGCGCTCTTTATGTCATCCAAACTTGCTACCCATTCATTGTCACTATATCCAAACATGCTGAAATTTACTTCCTTTGAATACCAAATTTTGAAATCAATAGTCCTAACAATGTAACATAGTACTCTTTTAGTTGCAACTGGATGCTGCTTAGTGGGATTATGCATGTATCTAGATAAAAAACTTACAAAAAACATGATATTGGGATGAATATGTGTTAAATAATTTAATCCACCAATTAGACTTTTATAGAAACTTGGATCAGCAGCCTCTATACCATTTTCAAGTTGCAATTTTTCATTCATATTCATGGGTGTATCAACTATTTTGCAATTGAGCATTGTAAACCTGAACAAAGGATCTCTTGCATATTTCATTTGTGAAAGAAATTTTCCATCTTCCATTTGTTTCACTTCTAGTCCAAGAAAATATTTCAACATGCCCAAATCTAACATTTCAAATTCTTCCATCATGCATGACGTAAATTCAGCAACTAATATTTCACAAGATCCTATATAAACCATGTCATCAACATAGATACAAACAAGCAAAAAATCTCTACCATGCCTCTTAATATATAGTGTGGGCTCATTTTCACTCATATTAAACCCATTATCTAGGAAGTATGAATCAATTATTTTATACCGCACCCTTGGTGCTTGTTTTAGCTTATAGAGAGCCTTCTTGAGCCTATAAACTTTGTTCTCATTATTTCTAACAACAAAACCCTTAGGTTGAGAGACATAGAATTCATTTTCTAACTCCTTATTTAAAAATGTAGATTTCACATCAAATTGCAAAATTAGTAAATTTAATTTTATAGCTAAAGATAGAAGAGTTCTCACTATTTCAAAGCGAGCATTAGGCGAGAAAATTTTAGTAAAGTCAATACCTTAATGTTGTGCATTCTTCTTTGTCATAAGTCTAGCTTTATATTTTTGTGCCTACCTCTTTGCCATAAGTCTAGCTTTATACTTCAATATACTTCCATCTGCATGGTGTTTAATTTTAAACACCCATTTGAGACCAATAGGGCTCTTTCCTTTTGGTAGATCAACCAATTCCCAAGTTTGATTATGCTCAATGGCCTTTATTTCTTCTATCATTGCATCTTGCCATTCTTTTCTTTCAGTTGCTTATTCAAAGCATGTAGGTCCTATTATATACAATGCAAATGAACATGATTCAATCTCCCTAAGAGATATGAACTTTCTTGGTGGTGTCTCACTAGAAGAATTTGTTGATGTTAGAGTTAATGAAAAGGAATTTTTGGCTAGAGAAAAATTGGTTAAGTTCACAAGTGTCAAGTTTTCTATAGGTTCTAAAATTAAAGTTTCATCATAATTTGAAAATTAAACTTTGATGTTGTTCTTCTTGGAAATGAAATCCCAACTTGCTTTTTCATTGAACACCACATCCCTGCTTATTAAAACTTTGCCACTTATAGGATTATATAGCTTATAAGCTTTGGATTGTGTGCTATACTTGACAAAAATACACTTTTCATATTTTTCATCAAGTTTTTGATGTGATTGTGAATTTATCAAGGCATAAGCTATACATCCATAAACTACCTTGGGTTTATTACCTTTCCATGCTTCATATGGTTTTTGATTATAAACTGCTTTGATGGGTGAAATATTTAACAAGCACACTACTATAGCTACAGCTTTAGCCCAGAATTACTTTAGAACACCTTTTACTTTCATCATGCTTTTGCCTATTTGAACAACAGTACGACTCTTTCACTCAGCCATACATTCTACTCTGGTGTATGAGGGGCAGCAAGCTCTCTATGAATTCCATTTTCCTTACAGAATATATTGAACTCATTTAATATAAACTTCGCACCTCCATCTATTCAAAGAGTCTTGATTTCACAACTGCTCTGCTTCTACACAAAATACTTAAATTTCTTGAAATATTCAAATGTTTTTTACTTAAACTTCAAGAAATATACCCAGCACATGCGACTATAATCATTGGTGAAAAGAAAAATATTGATTTCCACATAAAAACTTAATAGGCATGGGACCACACAAATCAACATGTACCAACTCTAAACAAGCTAAAGCTCTCCGAGCCTTGCCTACTAGAAATGAGACTCTATTTTACTTGCCATGCACATATTCTTCACAAAAATCAAAGGCATTAATTTTAGGTAAACCAACAACCATATTTTTATGGCCTAACAATTGTAACCCTTTTTTATTCAAATGACCATATCGCAAATGCTATAGATTGGCCTCTGCACTTCCCTTAACTATTAATACACAATTTTCACCATCAAACATCTTAAGATAAAACATTCTATTTTAAGTCGTTTGAACATCAACAATTTTTCTAATCTGATTTTTTTATCTTGAATATCATAAGAATCATTATCAAATAGAATTGAATATTCACCATGCATCAATTGCCTAACACTTAGTAAATTATGGGCTAAACAAGGAACATATTGCATATCATGGAGAAGCTTTATATTACCATAAGAGGTTTGGATAACAATTATACCTTTCCCTTTAACTTTGATTGACCTATCATTTTCAAGCTGAACTTCTAATTTTTGTGATTCATTAAGCTCTTTAAACAATGACCTTGTACTTGACATGTGGTTAGAACATCCATTATCTATGAACCACACATCATTAAGTGCACCATCCACTGTAGAGTGAGCCATGAACAAATTACTCTCTTGTTGCGGTTTCTCAATGAATTTAGCATGCTTTTGTTCTTCTTTTTGCTTTGCCCAACAATCAGCCTCTTTATGGCTAAATTTTTTTATAATAATGACATTGAATGGAACCTTTGAATTGTTGTTGCTCTCTAAATTGACTGTGTCCTTTGCCTCTTCCATGACTTCTACCACGAAAGCCACCTTTGCCTTATCCTCCTTCTTTTGAATTTTCTACCTTTGTTTTGGTAAAAGACTTCCTCTTCACTTGAAAAGCCTTCTTCTTTGCCTTGTCAATTGATCTATTGAGCCTATCTTCATAAGCTAGAAGAGAACATATTAACTCATCGAAGGAATAAGTAGATAAATCCTTAGACTCCTTAATTGCATCCACCACATGATCAAATTTGGGAGTTATACCCCTCAACACCTTGTTGGCAATAGTTTTATTCGTAACACTTTCACCATATGATTTCATATGATTCACAATCTCAAACACACGAGATAGATATGCTTGCACAGATTCATTGTTTTTCATGCCCAACTTTTCAAAATTGTGATCAAGAGTTTGTAGTATGACAAAAATTATCTTCTTGTCACCTAAATACTCTTGTTTTAGAACCTCCCATGCTTGTGTGGAAGTGCTTTCTACTACAATCCTGGGAAAAATTTCCTCCTCAAGAGCCTGTTGAATGAGGAACAAAGCCTTTGCATTTTTCTTTTGATTTTCCTGTAATTGCTGGCTGGGTGTTGCTAAATTTGGATACTCGGATCCATTCTCCACCAAATCCTACAATTCTTGAGATTAAAACATAATCTTCATTTTCAAACTCCATAAGTGGTAATTTTGCCTCTTAAAAATTGGAATTAGAGGTTAAGAAGAAAAGTTGATGCCGTTGATTGCCGTAATTATAGGCTCTCTCTTGTTTTTTTTTTTTCCCCCACTATGTTTTCTTTTGAACCCTCTCTCTATTTTTTGACTCTCTCACTCTCTTTTTCTCACGTTACTTTTACCTTACCTGTGGAGACAAGGGACCACAACCAAGTGGTCGCTTTGATACCAAACAATTCTTGGAAATATGAGAGAAAAAGGAGAGGACTCTTTGACTAAATATGCCAATATTTTATTGAAATGATGAATGACAAATACTCAACCCTATTTAAATAGGCTTACACTTAATCAAATCATACTAAAACAAAGTAGTAAAATAAGGAAAGTGGATAAACATGATCCGACTAACTTTATCACTACTAAACAAAAAATAAAAAGAAAAAACTGCAAGATCTAAACATGCTAATTGACCAAGTAAAACACTAACCCACTAACCTATTCACACTCTAGGAAATAGGAATAACAGTTTGAAGCACTAATCAATAGTTATTTGGCTCTTCTATTTCTAGTTTTCCACCATCCACGGATCCAGAGACATGGCGCTCACGCGTTTCACGTTCATGCTACTATGTCCTTCGCTCTAGTGGCATTATCCATTGCTCAACAAGCTCCATCTTCAGCACTGACGCACTCCGCCAAACCGCCACCAATAACCAGCTCTCCTGCTCCAACGAGTCCCTCCTCGCCAGCTCCCACAAGCATCGCAACTCCTCCATCTACGTCCACAACCTCCTTCCCCACACCAATTGTAATGCGATGCGATTACCACCAGGAGCCACCTCTAGTTGACATCAGCCTCCAGGAGTGAAAAAGGGAAGCTTCATCGGCGGCCATGCAGTAAATCAGAATTTGAAACGGGCTTGGCAAGAAGCATTCCAGCAACTTCCAGCATGATCTTCTTCTCCCAACTGCTGCTACACTTCGCGTCCCCTCCACCCTGCCTCTGGTGTCGAGTTGCTTCTCTTGTGGCTCCTTTCAACGTGCCGCTGTTCCACCTGCTGGAACTTTTCCCTGGCTTCTGAAGATGATCAATTGTGCGACACCACCCAACTTACCAAGAAAGTATCACGCTGCTATCCTTACTTATGTTCGTCCTCATGCCCACGTCTCTGTTGTTCGCTTGCAAGACCTGCGGCATTGTGGCCCTTACGTAGCTGACCAAGTTGTAAAGGATCTTGATGGAACCTTTGCCTTTGTTCTCTGTGATGCGACTGGCCAGCCGGAGAGCAGCTACTGCTGCAACGTTGTTGTATGCAGTCAACTCCTGTTGCCGGTGGCACACGAAATGCAACGTCAAACCCAGCAAGGATGAGCTCGGGAACACCATTCAGTGAAGGAAATGCCTTGCAAACACATATAATATGATGCGTGCTTATTTCCTTGGCTTAAATCGAACAACTCTTGCGGTGTGAGTAGTTATGGATTGCCCACTGATGACTCAAACAATGAAAACCGAGCCCATGGGAACGCTGGCGGCGGGCCAAATTGGAAATAGCAGTAGCAGTGGAATGACTAATAGACCCATACAGAGGAATGTTAGAATATTATTCCGGTGATATGCCGGTTCAGAGGTCTGCTCAAGAGACTAGTGAGTGAAGGATTAGGTAAGATGGCATTTACTCAATTTGTACGCATGATGTATTGATTTTACTTTATTAGACTTGTATCTGTGCTTTTAATTTGTACTGTGTTTCAATTTATTTATTTAAATATTTATTCATTTTTTTATATATTTTATGTAAGTGTAATAAATATAATTTCAATTTTTTTAACAATTATTTATTTAAATTTGATTACGAAGTTAAACAAATTTGATACTTTAAAAAATTATGAAATAATATTAAAATTATGATTTTAATTTTTATGAATAATTTCTTTATTCATATTTGATCATAAAGTTGGATAAATTTGATACTTTAAAATTATGAAATAATATTAAAATTTTAATTTTAATTTTTCTAAATAATTTTTTATATCAAATTTGATTATGAAGTTTGATAAATTTGATACTCTAAATTCAAAATTATTGATTTCAAATAAATAAAATTACTTAAAATAATTTTCTTTATCTTATTATTTTAACATTTATATTATAATCATTTTATTAAAAATATTCCAAAAAATAATGAAATAAAATCATTCTAAAAAGATAAAATAATAATTTTTCATAAATAATAAAATAAAAATATTTCAAATATAATAAAATTTATATTTATGATGCATCAAAATTAAATAATTCGATTATAAGTGCAATTATAATAGTACTTACCATTATTGAAATAATTTTATTTCGTTCAGATTCTCATCAAGTTGGATAGATTTGACAACCAAATTAACAAATTAACTCAAATTAAAATTACATTTTAGAAAAAACACACATATAATATATTAAGGACTATTATAATTCAATTTAAATGATAGAATTAAAATAAGCAAGTAACTGTTCTTTGAACGGCCAATGTAAGGTGCTGATACCTTCCTTATACATAACTAATTCTCGAATTTGAATTTTGAAAATGTAGATCATTTTCAGTATTTTAATCACACCATAAAAAATAAAGTAAAAAATGATTGATAGTGACTTTATTTTTTATTCATACACCAATGTGAGGAGGCACATAACTCGCTCGCCTCCCATGAATTTTGTCGTAAGGCACATCGTGACGGTGATCATGCACAAATTTTTCTACATTCCACAGTTGAACAAGATGATTCTTTTCAAATTCATAGTCTTTGGGTAACAAAGAGCATTAAGCAAAGATGAGAAGAAAAGTAATGATAGCTCAACTGTAGAGCTGGAAGGATGTTGCTCTCAACATGTCCCATCTCTCATTCTTTAATATATTGTTCCATTCCTCAATGAATACCTTTGTATAGAAAAGACTCCAAATTATTCTCAATGCTAGTGGAAGCCATTTGCATTTGTTAATGATTTTTCGAGTAATGCCTTCTAGTTCATGATTTGAAAGAGGATCTTTATCATGGAAGGCATGTTTAGCATATAATATTGAACTATCTTCTTCTAATAATTGCTTCAACTAAAGTACTTTTGTAGAGGGCATCCTTAAAACAACTTTCTTGCTACGTGTGGTTACAAGGATTTTGCTTACTAGGGCTCCAACATTAAAAAAGGCATGCAAGACTTCCCAAAGCAAATATTCTTATTCTAAACATTATTTGGAACAAGAAAGAATTTCTTTCATAATAATTCTTTTTTGAATTTTATTTAAAGCATACTTATTTCTTGGGGTAGCATCAAAACATGTTTTTAGTTATTTTAAAATCAAATGTTTTATAGAAATATTTATGAATTTGAAATATGCTATGTTTCAACCATTTCTTATCATAAAAAGAAAGTTTCTATCTTGAAAAAGAAAAATTTGTATTTCTAAAAGAAAGAGATTTTAAATCTAAAGTTATTCGTACAAGACATACATATATTAGTACATGTATTTTCTATGTTATCAGAAAAAGTCCTCAATATTTTTTTTATTATAAGTAATCTAAGTTTATTTACTTGTTCTTTATCAAAAGAGTTTTTCTTATCTATTAAAGTTATTATTTATCTAAAAATGAGGATTCTATTTGAAGTTATTATCTATTTTTTAGAATTTTAAAAGGTCGAACCTTATTGGTTTGAGAGAAGTTATTTTGTGATTTGATGGTACATGTTTTGAACAAAAATTAGTGAATTTTTTGAATTGGAATCTTTGCATATTGCATGCTTTTAGAAAATAGTAAAAAAAAAATTTAAGAAGGCTTGTAAAAATGTTCGATTGATATTTTTATGCTACTCATGATAGTCCAAAAATGGGTTTGATATTTATTTCCTTTTGTTCTTTTAAAATCTCTCTTTATTGAGATAATAATAATTAATAAATAAAATAAATTGATAATAGAATGAAATGTATAAAAATTAGTGAATTTTTTGAACTTGGAATCTTTACATATTGTACGTTTTTAGAAAACAGTAAAGGTTTTTCTAGGGGGGAAGGCTTGTAAAAATATCCAATTGACATTTTTATGCTAGTCATGACAATCCAAAGATGGGTTTGATATTTATTTCCCTTTGTTCTTTTAAAAGCTCTCTTTCTTGAGGTAATAATAATTAATAAATAAAATAAATTGATAATAAAATAAAATGTATAAAAAATTCCATAGGGTATAACAAAAGAGGATGATGATAAGAACCCCTTTATTACTTTACTTTTGGATCTTTAATTTCGATAGGAGATTATGGTTTTACTTTAGACATATAAGAATGACTTGTGATTGAAGACTAAAGAAAGGAAAAAGCCCAAAAAGTCATAACTGATTTGGCATTCTTCTTGGACCAAAATCTAGATGTCTTTTTGCTTGACTTAAAAACTAAGGAAAGTTTAAATTCAACATTGACCTCATTACAAGAGACCACCTCCTTAGATCGAATTATAACTATTGGCATGAAAAACTTTCATTCTATCTCTATTAGATGCTCTTGCAGAAATGAATGAAAGCATGAGTAAAGCTTTGACTACTAAAAAAGCTTATCAATCCCTTCTTCATTGATGGAATGAACTTATAAAATTCTACAAATTTGGTGAACAACAAGCAAACCTTATGAACCAAATGAAAAAGTTGTATAGAGAAAATGAAGAAAAATGCTAAGGAAATTCCTAACTTATAATATCATATCTTTAAACTTTAATCATGGTTCCAATTGGCTCAAGGTGTTCTGGCCAAGTTGGAGGCTAAGTTCAAGCATTACTACACTAAGCTAAGTTGGTAGTGAAGGATTTTAGAGCTACTAATCATAAAATTTCAAGCATAGAAGGTGAACATTGAGCAATATAGGAGTAAAGTGATATAATTATTGCTAAATGGCATAGCTCTAGGACTTTTTTTGAATCACTTAAGATGTAATTAAAAAGTTGAAATGGTTTAATTTTTTTTTTGGGTTTTTGGAATGTTCTTTAGCTTGAATGGCCTCTAAATAATTCTTGAATATTTGAAGTTGTATATTAACTTTTTAATTTTTGAATGAATAATTACTTTGAATTGTATATTAACTTTTTACTTTTTGAATGAATAACTACTTTGAATTTTACTAAGTTATCCATATATTTATTTTATGTATACTCCATTTGTATGGTTTAACGAATTTACCATTGACAATCTTAACTTTGTTATCTTCAATATTGCAAACTTTATTAACTATTCCCATCATAACATACAATGATCGAGAATAGGCCTTACCAATGAGGCAATCATTTTCTAAGACTTGACTTAGTTTGCATCAATAAGATGACTTTTCATATTAATTAACCTTGTGAAAACTTTTTCTTTTTAACATGTTTGCTATATTATTCAATCAATTTTTAAATCCAATGCTCACCATTCCAATTCATCTAAGTCCTCAAACTTGTTGATTATTAAATCATAGCAATAACTTTATGATAATTCACCTTACTTTTGCACTCTTAATGCTTGTACCATCACTTTGACTAGCAACATAACATCATGGCCGGAGACAAACATATAAGGTGTGACTTCGATCAACCCTTTTAGTGAACTTTGAATTACCTAAACTACTTTTTCAAGCATTTAATACCAATTTCTAAAGTATTGGCCAATATGTTTCTTATTCAAGTCAACAATGAGCTTATTAGCAATTTTGAACCAACTATTAGTCTGTGTATATAATAAAGAGTGGACATAAGCATTTTGATACCTCTTGATTTAGCATAGTCCTTTACTCTTTAACTTGTAAATATAATTCCATGAGTAGTTGTTATTGTCTCAAGTAAGCTAAACCTACATGTTAGCTTGTGCATATAATAGAAAGTGAACGCTTTTGCCTATGTAGACTTTATGTTAGGGTGCCTGCATTGTACTGCACCACACCACATGCGATACAAGCTTGCCCACAAGTAGTCCATAATTTTTTAAATATTTTTTATTAATTATTTTATTTTATAATTTATAAATTATTTTAATATTTTAATTTTTATTGAATTATCTAGGTAAAAAATTAAATTAGATTATAGAAATTGGATTAAATTTATTATGAAATAATTACGTTGAACTTTTTTTAATATATATTAAGTCTAAATGTAAGGAAAAATAATTTTAAAAAAATAATTTTTTGCCTGTGATCAAGCCTGCAACTGCACGAATTTGCCCATAATGTTAGGCTGCCTACATTAGCCTATAATTGCGGGTTACCTATATTGCTTGCGGTTACGGGTCTCATTTTACATGTCTAGTGAATATAAGCATTTTGATACCTCTTGATTTAGCATATTCCCATACTCATGGAATTCTAATACAATTCCATGATCAGTTGTTATTATCTTAGGTAAGCAGAACTTACATACTAGTTTATTTTCGAAAAAGTCAATAATGTCCGACAGTTTAATTTCCTTAATACAAGTACCTCAACCTATTTTGTAAAGTAACCTATGGCCACAAAAATAAATTAGTGGTCTTTGGTTAGGAAGGGATATATTTTTCTAATTATGTCAGTGGCTTAACCTTGAATGGCTAAGGCTTAATGATGTGTTTTAATTTAACAATTGACACTCTTTGAATTGACCCATACTTCTAACACTTTTGGCAACCTTTGGCATAATTTATGCAATCTTTAATTATTTCTGCCTAACAGAAACCCCTTCTAATTAACATTTATTTCATTTTTATCCTAGCTTGATCACACTGCAAATACCTTCATAGACTTCTACCATGGCTAAAATAGCTTTGGTCTCACTCAAACATTTAAGTAATTGACCCTTAAAACACTTCTTATATACCTCACCATCTCAGAGTATAAACTTTAAGGCTTTTTTCTAACTACTCTTTTTTGAAGGATTGTTAAAGTATTCCATTAAGGATATTTTCTAATCAGTTGGGACATCACTAAAATTTGCATACACTATATCTCTTAACTCTATTAGCTTAAGATGTACTCTATTTATAATCAGTTTAGCTAATTTTGACTTATGGATCTTATACCGTAAAGCTAGTTGGAGAAAGGTGTTAGTTTTTTCATTTTTAATTTGAGGTATATGCTTAATAATCACATCATCAAACTCATATATCAATTTGGCTAAAATGGTCAAGTATTTAGCCATGTTAGAGTTCACACAATTATATTCTCATGAAATTTTTTTAATAATTAATTATGAATCATTATCAATCTCAATATTATTTGCTTTTTATTCTAATAATAATTCTAAATCAATGATTAATGCTTCACATTCAGCTTTATTATTTGAAAACTTGACATTTAATATAAATAGAAATTCAATTGACTTGTTGTACATTTTATAATTAATAGACTAACAAAAGCACCATTTTTATGACATGAGCCATTGAATTATAACTTCCAATATTTTAAACAGACAAAGTTTATTAGTTGTTCTTAGTGTTTAATCATAAGATTGGCGATGACTTAGGCTTTTATAACTTTTAGAGGGCAACATTGTAAAGAGAAGTTTGTTAAACCTAAAGCCCATTTTTCAACATGGCCATGTATTAAAGTGTCATGCTCCATCCTTAGGGTATGTGACCAACATAGAAAAATCACTATCGACAATCACCTACTAGCCTCCCCTAAGATATAACTAGTGCAATATTTCATATGTAAATATGTTATACTTTTAAAGAATATACAATTTCATAATTCGAATCCAAAATATATGGATAAATCATAGTGCAAGACTATTCTAATTGTTCCAATGCTTACATTAGTGCCAAAGTTGTTGAGCGAACCCACTTTCATCCCATTTAGTGATAGTTAGATACTTGAAGGGAAAAGATTCTTAAAGAAGATAAAATAGAGAAAGGAAAAAAGTGAATTTTTTTGAAACTTAGTTAGTAAACATTTAGGAATTTGTAAATAATAATCAAGCTAATATAAATATCATAGCATTTAATTTTACCAATACATATGCATAATCATTGGGAACAACTAAGTTCCATATTAACTAACATTTACGCTTTCATATCTTTACTAGGGAAAGAGTGAAGGTTTCCTCAAGGAATAGCTTATTTAACAAGAAAAATAGAAATAAACCCATATTGCATTAGGCCATAGTCATAAACATATCACTTATTTATCCATTACTTTTTCTTCATCTGACATTAATCTAATTTGTAAGGAAGGATCCTTTAAAAGACAATCACATATATGTTTACAATCTCACATTTCCAATCACCACACAATAACAACATAAATCAATAGAGCATAAAAAGAAAAGTATATAAATCTCCTTGTAACTCCCTTTAGCCTTATACTTTGTAAACCTTAGTCTACCAAGTTATCCTTATCTCTTCATAAACAGACATACAGATTTGGTGTATAATATCATTTTGTAGTATTAATTACCCCTAACTTATTGTTATCATGATTTCAATATCATTGATCTTATCCATGTATTACATTTCATAATACAATAACACCTATGTCCTATTACATAAAAACACATTTCATTTCAATAGTAACATAACAACACTATCATGCCTTCACTATATAGCCTAAAACAATATGGCATTTCAAGTATTTTATTTACATTCAATTGCAATCCATTTCAAAACATAATAGTTATACATATGTGTTAGAAAGCATAAAATATCCTTAACAATGCTTACATATTAATTCCATAGATAAACATACATTAAATAAATAATTTTAATTAATTATATCATTAAATCATGAAATAAGGTTAAATGAATTACTTCATAAATCAATTTAGGATCTCTAATAACTTTCTAAAGAAAAGAATCACTTCAAGAATCAATTTGGGCTTTTAATGGTCCCTTGGAAGTAGGGAAGCAATTCATGAATTGCTCCTATACCTCTAATATTTTTTTTTTGGCAAAAAAGAAGTGCTTTATGAATCACTTTGGCTTCCATAGGATGTATTCTAGATGTTGGGAATCACTTCGCAAATTGCTTCCTAATCCATTATATTTTGGTTGCAAGGAAGCACTTCATATATGAACACTTTATGATTTTTCTAAAAATTCCATTGTTCCAATGCCATAAATACCATCCCAAATTGTTTATTACACTATCAATCATCACTAACCCATCAATACTCATTTATAACATTATATTCATGTTGATTTAAATAGTGAACCTAATCTGAATAGCATTAATCAACATATTTCAAGCAAAATTAATCAAAAACCTAAAATCTTAATAAAATTAGTAGTTCTTAGCTTAACTATTAAATTAAGGTTAGTAATTTTATTCACTTGGTGAAGAGGGGGATTTAAGGGTTAGATTTGATAACCCTTGGCCTTAATCATCTAAAATTATCAAAGATTCCAAGTTAAGGCTCCTTTTCCCCTTTTGAATCAATTGCTTAAATCATTTCAAATCTCTAAAAAAATTATGAAAAATCTAGTTGTTAAAAAGATCTCACCTTTTTTATAGGAAGAATTTGATGAAGATTTACTTTTTAATTACTTGATTGAAGATGAATTGTGGAGGAAAGGAAAAAGGAGAAGAAGAAAAATAGAGTAAAATGAGTTAAGATTTAAGGAAATAAGAAAAAATAAGGCTCTTTGTGTTGAAAAATTGTCAACCTGATACGCTAAGTAAGATTTAAAAAAAAAGATTGTAATGGAAAAGTAAGGCTTCTCTGAGGCAAATGTTAAAATCTTGTATCTCATGAATACCAATAATGCATTAGTTAGGGGACACATCTATCTTCTTTATCTCAAAAAACATATAGTATTGGATAGGCAGTTTGTAATAGTTTAAGCAAATATTTTGAGACAACTTTGAAAGTTTAAAAATATATATTACTTTGTAATCAAATAAAATTAAATGTAACAATTATACATATAACTAATTAAATATAATTTTTCACCATATTATGTTAATATAATAAATTAATTAAAATTTTATAGAAAATTAATTAATTAACATAAACATTATCAACCATTTTCTCTTAATAAGATCAACCACTCAATTAATTGAAATATAGCAAAACTTAAAAAATTGGATACCAATCTCTTAAATTATACAAAATTTAAAATTTAGAGTTGATATTTTTCAGTCACTTAATTAATTATTTTATTAAATTATGCAATTTTTCATGAATTTTTAATTAAGAATTACAATATTATTGAATATTAATTTATTTTATCAATAAATTATACATAAATTTTATGTTATATAATTAATAAGATTAAATTAACTATATAGAATTTTAAATAAGTACTTGAAAATGAATAGTAAAATTATATGCAATAAATGATGAGACGAATCAACATACAATAATATTATGATTCTTACTTAAAAAGTTAATAAAAATTAAATAATTTTTTGCTAAAATAATTAATCAAGTAAATGAAAAGTGTTAATTTCAAATTTTGTATAATTGAGAAATTTAATTTTCAAAATTTAAAGTTAAATAAATAAAATCTAATCATTTCATAGTTAAAAAGAAGTATTTTATAATCTTTTTACCAGATATTAATAAAAACTAAAGGTGTCAAAATGGATTAGTTTGAAACCAGAACAATTTTTCTTAGCTTAAGATTAAGATTAGTATAAATAAACAATAACATTAGCCTAACTTGATAAGAGATTAGGATTGATAACCTATTAAGTTATTATGTTAGCCTATTTGCTTGGTAATATATAATAAGTAATAGAGAATTAATTGATTAGTATGCATAGATACATGCATATGTATGTAGGTATGTATGTGTGTAGGTATATTAAAATTAAAATTTTAATATATTTAACATTATATATTAATATATATAAATATTAAAATTATATAAATTAAAATAATATTGAATAACTTTTAATGTTAAAATTAAAATTTTCATTTAAAAACATATTTATTAAAGTATTAAATCTATCTTGAATATGATACAATCTTAGATGTGGTTAATAATTTCTCCTTAATCAATAATGAGCTTTGGTTTTTACTTATTTATATCTATTTGTAATTGATACACTAAATTTTGATATTTTAAAATGGTGGAAAATACGAAGGACACAATACATGTACTTTCTCTTCTACATTATGATGCACTAACTTTTCTAATCTCCTTAATGACATTAAAAAATGCATTTTCTCTTAACAAACAGATGTTAGATAACAAATATTTATCAATAAGTCACAAAAACATAGAGATAACAATTCATTTAAAGGATTGGTATAACATGAAAGATAAACAACATAATAATTTAATAGAAAATAGATCATCTTCTGGTAAAGGAAGCAAAAGTTAGAAAAAAAATGATATATTCATATATTGTAAAGTTAGCTACCAAAGTATTTATACTCATTTAATTTATAAGTAGTAAAACTTTTTTAGACTAGGTCTTGTAGTTTTTACCTCTATAATTGGGGGTTTTTTCACATAAAAAATATCCCTCGACTTGTTTTCTTATAATTTTAATGTTAGTCCTATTCAATATTAATACTAATAATAAAAATTATAATTCTATCAAAATTACACTAATTTTTTTTTAAAAATTTAATATTTTATATTAAAGTTACAATTTATAAATTTTAAAATAATATTCAAACAAAAGGTTTTTAGTGCTACTAAAATTTTGGAATGTGATTTTCTAGAGGATGACTTCTTTATGACTTGTTTGTTTTATAGCTATTGTTTCTTAAATATAATTTTATTTTAATAAAAAATAGATAAAATTATTTTGAAATAATAATAATAAATTTTAATTAACTATTACTATTGATGTGAAATTAATATTTAAATTATAATGCATTGTAAAACTTGCTAATACTACTTAATAGATGTCAAACTGGGATTGATACTATAACAACTCAACCTAGTCTTAACTTAGTGAAAAAGTAGGTTATCTTGAGATTAACATGATGTACAACTTTTACTTGTTGGGCCTGTTAGTGTATGTCCTAAAAGTCAATCATAAAGATAATTATAATAATACATAATGTATTATATTTTATTTCAGGTAATGCAATTATTATATTTTATTTTTATCTTTTTTATATATTTGCATAATTTATAACTTACTATAATAATTATCTTTGGAATAGTTTTACTATTCCTAAAATGCCCCTGTTAAGTATTATTATGAAAATGATAGTAACAATATATTGAGGCTAGCATATATAGTGACTGATGATTATGAATCATGGATATTTGACATCAAGTTAATACATGAGTATATTATTAGTGAATAGATGTACTGGACTACCCTGCAATAAGAAAACTATATGGATTGTCATATATCATTAGTTATTCTTATGTGACCATAATGCACGTAGTCCTTTGACCTGAAGTCACTATGGTTCTCTACATGAGGAGTCACACACTTTGATATCATCATGTATCACCTTTAATTGAGATGTGTTATAGGACGTTGATTAAGTGTATCATGAATCATGTAGAGGGATATGAGTGATGTAGATGAGAATTTTGTTCCTATTACCTAGTGGGAGTGATATCCTTGGATCTCTTGATTGAGTGAGATTAAGAAATGCATGGCCATGCACATATGGATCAATATGAGATATTGATCATTTGCTTAAGTTAGTATACTCAGTATTAAAAAATATAAATTGAACATTAATGAGGATGATACATTCCATGCCTTTAGTTCGATTTGGATGTCATTACAAAAGGGACTATGTTGCAAAGTGTTGTTCACACATTAAATGAATATTGAGTCACAGACATTTTTACTACTTAGATGATAATGATATATTGTTAGATACCGCTCACTGTCTATGGTCTATAAGTGGGCTATTATCAACGTAGTAAGAACCTGCAGGGTCACACAAAAAGAGTAGCAATGAGACAATAATTAATTGAATTTTAGTTAGACTAAAATTTAATTAATTGAACTTATTTTTGTGTATATAAATATTATTAAAATAATAATATATTTTTACATAATATATAGTATATTATGTGATATTATTTGATATTAAAGTAATATTAGATAATTACATTATTAGATATTATATAATTATATTATGAGATAATATTATTTTCTAATATAAGATAACTATATACCATTTTAATATTAGATAATTATATTATAAGATGATGTTATTATCTAATATTAGATAATTAATGGATAAGTCCTATCTTTCCTCACTCTTTCCATGATAAGGATAAGGTAATAGTTATTAAGTGAGATTAAGATTTTGAAAGTATTATCCTGATAGGATTAGAAATGTGGTATGCCTTAGTTCTATAAAAGGAACTTGAAGGTAGCACTTTAGAAATATATATTAAATTCCATTAAACCTTAAATTACTTAAGAAAATCACTAATCCTAATCCTGGTGAGAAAAACATATCCTAACAGATTCATGGAGGGTGAGAAGTCATTGTTCACTCCATGTGGATACCGTAAAGACGTTGTATTTTTGGCCGACGTTTGATTCGTGATTCATTTCAGTCTCTCAAAGTCTTGTTCAAAAGGAACATAAACACACAAAAAGTAAAACCCTAACATTGATTTATGCTCTTTTGCATGGATTCTTGGTAGGATTCGAATTAAAAAAATTTTTATTTTCCATTGCGTATGTTGATTTGAAATCAAACAGGGCTAGCCTAGTAAAGTTTATTTTGATAGGTTTAATAGAAAGCTTATTTTAATAGAGCAAGTGGCAATGTTATATGCTTCTTTAGTTCTTACTTATTTATATCTATATATAACTAATATGCCAAGTTTTGATATTTTAGAATGATAGAAATTACAAATGACACAATACATGTACTTTCTTTTATAAGTCATGATGTGTTAATCCTTCCAATGTCCTCAATGACCTTAAAAATAATTTCCTCTTGGAAAACAAGTTTTGCATGACAAACATTTCTTAATAAGTCATGAAAACTTAGAAATAACTATTTTTTTAATAGATTAGTATGATAAGGAAGATAGAAAATATAATAATTTGAAAGAAAATAGACTATTATCTAGTGAAGGAGGTGAAAATTAGAAATAGTAATATATTCATATATTGTAAAGTTAGTTATGAAAGCATTTATATCCATTTTATTTATAAATACTAAAATTTTTAGACTAAGTCTTGTACTTTTTACCTCTATAACTGGGGGTTTTTCACATAAAAAATGTGTCTCAATTTATTTTCTTACAATTTTAATGTTAGTTTTATTTAATATTAACACTAATAATAAAAAATTATAATTCCATCATAGTTGCACTAATTTTTTTAAATTTGAATATTTTAAAACAATATTTAAAATTTTTTTTATGCTACTATAATTTTGGAACAACATTTTTTAAAGGATAACTTTTTTATAACTTATTTTCATAGCTATTATTTTTTAAATATAATTTTATTTTAATAATAAATAAATAAATTTTATTTGAAATAATAATAATAACAATAATAACAATAAATTTTAATTAATTATTACTATTAATGTGAAATTAATATTTAAACCATAACCTATTGCAAAACTTGCCTAGTACTATCTAATAAATTTCAAATTGGGAATAGGACTGGTATTATAATAATCAAACTTGGTCTTGATCTAGTAAAAAAGTAGCCTATTTTAAGACTAACATGATGTGCAACTTTTACTTTTTGGGCTAGCCTAGTAAATGTCTTGTTATTTGTGTTAAAACCTAGAATCAGTCTTTACAAAATTAAACTAGATTGGCCGATCTAATCAGCTTAATTCAGAATTGAGTTTAATTTTAATCTGATTATCTGATTTTAGGAAGTTGATCATTAAGTTTTTTTTAAGCTTTTTTTTTATTAAAATACCATGTATAAGGAGTTAAACTCTAGTCTCTTTGGGTGAATTACCACACAATTAACTATTAAGCCACTTTAAATCTTTAATCGTATAAGTACAAATTCGATATATATTATAGGATAAAATATAATTTACCTTCCTATGTTCTGATATATGTGTAAAAAACCCCCTAATTTCAAACTAAGGATAATTTAATGCCTAACTATGATTAGTGTACAATTAGCCCCCTAAACGTTGAGTTATGAATTAAATAGATATCAGTAACACCTTCTTTTCCTTTCACCAATATTCTCTCTATTCTCTCTCTTCAAGACATCATTATCTTTGGCCAAAAAATCTCTTGTTTATTCTTCCATTAATTTATGATCTTTTTTTCTTTTACTATAAAATTCTAAAATTTCTATTTTTAGTTTAACTTTTTTTGTTTTACTATAAAATTCTAATATCTCCATGTTTAATTTGCTTTTTTAATTGTTAAAGGCTAAGTCATTATGTAAGAAAGTGTCCTAATGTTGTAATTTGTCATAATTGTGACCTTTCCACGTATTGAACTTATTTGTTCTTTCTTAAGAATTAAACATGAATATAGTGATATTATACTTATTGCGTACTTTGGTTCAAGGTAATGGCATATAATTTAGAATACAATTTTTTTTGTTAACTCTTTAGTTCGTATCTTACCTAACTGTAATTTTTTATGAGCAATGGTTAATTTTTGGATGCAATTTACCATTTATTTGTTTGGTATTCTTTCTTAACTTTTATATCAATTATTTTAAAAAAATTCAATATAACTAGGTTTTCTTTTTGAAGAATACCTATTATATATGTAGTGAAAAATGTTTACATGTTTAGGCAATAGTTTGTTCGTTTTATATTGATACAAATCCTTTTAATCCATAAAATTACAATATAAAAATATAACAACAATTGGTCAAAGTATATAATTGATCCATAATATAAGTATACGAATCCTTCCAATCCACAAAATTACTATATAAAAATATAAAAATAATTAGTTTGAAACATAATCAATTGATCACCCAAAAATTTATAGTAAAATAAGAGAAAAGAAATAACCTAAAAATGGATATCTTAGAATTTTATAGTTAAAAAAAAAGGAAAAACTATTGTGAATTAGGGGAAAAAGAAACAAGAGATTTTTTTACCTAAGACAATAATTTTTTAAAGAAAGAGAATGGAAAAAACATTGGTGAAAGGAAAAAAAGAAAGAACTAGGGTGTTACTCCTTTTAATTTGGATTGTAATTCAATATTAAGGGTTAATTGCATAGTAATCATAGTTTAGGTATTAAATTGTCCTTAGTTTGAAACTAAGGAGTTTTTTACACATACCTTATAATTTGATAGGGTAAATTGCATTTTACTATCTTATGTTATAATATCATAATTTTTTTAATAATAAATAATTATTTATCTTTCTACTTATTAAATTTACATAATATAATTAATATTTTAACCAAAAAATATTATAATATAAGTAATTATTTATCTTTTTATATAATTATATAATGAATTTAAATTCTTTCAAATTAAAAATAAGAATTATTGAGATTATATTTACACTCACATATAATATATTCCACTTTAATCATTAATTTAACCAAATAAACCATGATCTGATAGTTTTCCAACTCATTGTTTGGTCTAATTTTTAAAAAGATTGCTTACAACTGATAGAGGCTAAGATTGTCACTTCATGAATTGTATTAAAATCAACATTTTTATTTAGTTGCACCATAGAACTCTTCCCCCATGTTTTTCCTATTTTCTTTTGCATTACCTAAATGAAATGAAGTAATGAATAGTACAAATCTCCAAGTAAATTTGAGGGAACTATTTCCTTTTTGGAGGTGATTATGGCAGCTTATTAACACAATGGTATATTGTTATATCACCAGATCTAATTACTAATATGTTGTTGTACAACAAGTTAAATTTGACTTTGAAAAAAAATTGATGTATAATGAAATTTGATGATTTACTAATATACCACTGTGTCATTGATGTATCATAATCTTCTTCTTTTTTTCCTTTGGACATTACCTTAGTGAAATAAAATAATAAATAGTCAAAATTTCTTTGTCAATTTGAGGGAACCAGCTATTTACTTATGCTATGCACAAATTTTGTTGAAAATTTATTATGTAAAACATGTTCTAGGAACATTTAACAATATGTTAACAAGGGGAATATTTAAATATAAAATTTAAGTATATAGCTCATAATATTAATATTTAACATTGCGTCCATACAAATATTTATTATTTTTATCTTATTAATGTAAAAATAATACATATGTAATAAAATAAAATTATTATAAAATTATTAAAATTTAATTTATTATATTTATTTTATAATCATATATTTTTATATTTGTAAATAATAAAATTTAACAAATACATTATTTTGTACAAAATAAAAATATATAAAATTAATTGATTTATGTAAATTGTAATAATAAAAATGGTGAACTAAATGGCAACCTGAGGTGTAAAATTTTTACTGTTCTCAAGGAATTATTTTGACATTCTTCATGTAGTGGTTAAACCGATAATTTCCCCCAAGATTCAATAGGCTTATCTACTGTGTTAAGCTTGACTGCAATAGAATTCAAGCAGCAGGATGTAATGTAACCCAATAGGAGCAAAAGAAGAGAAATATTTTTGTTTTTTTTTCAAAATAAAAAATGAAACATGTTTTTATAAGAAAGTAGGAAAACATTCTAGAAAACCAATATACTAAACATTGCAAAATTTTTAACTGAATACTAGCAGATGTTGCAAAGAAATCGAAGAACATTTGGAACGTTACTAAACATTGAGGAAAATTTGGAGAATGTTTAGAACATTGCCAAACATTAAGGAAAATCTAGCAAAAGTTACAACAAATCTTGAAAACGTTAAAATAAAAATAAATTATAAAATATTAGATTTTCATATAAGCACTAAAACGACATTTAATTTTGCAAAAATTCACTTGTGTTAAGCCTTACGAGATATTCATGTGCAGGAGGCAAGTTCATTGTTTATACTTGTGTTGGCCTAACTCTTACGTGCAAGCTTATCACCTTATTTTCTTGTCAATTTTTTTATATAAGTAGTCTTATATATAAATCTTTTTATAAGATTGGGTTTAGTCAATGTAGAACTTAGGCCTTTTGAAATACTCCTATTTTTAACAACAATTTATCCTATTAAGTTCTACATAATTGGAAGTCATTGCTAAATTAAAATCAATTGTAAATAAAAAAAATACAATAGAAAATAAATAAGAACTCTCTTAACTTTATTTTACATTGCATCTATTTTTTATGAATTATATTTGAAGAAAATTAGATTTAAAGATGCATTTTTCTAATAAATGTAAAAAGATAAGAGATAATGTTGTTGATCCATTTTTAGTAAATTCTTATTTTATAAAAAGGGAACATATATGATAAAAAAATAACCAAATATAATTATTCAAATTATATTTAATAGACAAATATTTAAACTAAACAAATTATTCATATGAAGATTCAATTAGAAAATTGAATTATTTTATTATTCCCTACAGTTTCATTCGATTTCTAATTAAGAGAGATTTTTCTAAATTGGTTGCATTAGTACATTATTGATTTAAACTATTGGAATTTATGTATTTTGTACAATCTTGCACAATTAATTGAAATCTAACGGCTTAGACCAGTAGCACATCGATGTAACTTGTATACTACAATGATTATCTATCTAATTAGGTTGTTATAGTTTAAAAGTTTTGAATTAAATTCCTATACTTATTTCCTTTTTCTAATTGGATACTTCCTATCAATTTTTTTAATTGAATCTTGTTAGTAATTAGAACATATAGACAACACTCTTTTAATATGATTTAATAATTGTTGACATAGAGTTTTTATATAATTTTTTACTATATCTAAGTGACAAATAATTAAGAATAAATTATAGTATTTTTTGATATGATTTCAATATTATGCGAAAAGAATGAATCATTTGTCTTTTACTCCATAAATCGTCAATAGGCTATTGTCTATGTAATTGTTGACAACATTTCGTAGGAAAATGATAAAAAAATTTAATTAAAGATAAAAATAATATAAATATACACCTCAAAACTTTTAAATTATAATGATGAAAAAATAATAATAAGGCTAAATTTTCATGTAATAGCAAAGTTATTTAACCTTAAAAGGGCATTTGGTTTGCGAAATATTTTTTACATTTCTAGAAATATTTTATGAGAATGTTATATTTTTATGTTTAACTTAAAGTTTTAAAAAATTAATTTAGGAATGTAGCATTTCTAGGAATATTTTAAAGCCTAACTTTCCCTTATATTTGGGGGGAGTTAGGTATTTCAAATTCCCATTTCATGAGAATATTGATACTAAAATAAAAGGATAATTTTACTTCCATTTTTTATGCCGTAATTTATTCTGAATATTTTTTATTTTTATTTTTAAATTATATTTATTATTTTTAATTTTTTATGATAACAAGTATAATTATACTAAATAAGTAAAAAAATAAGTAATTTCTAAGTTCTTACCCTAATTTATTTTGAAATTTTTTCATTTTCATTTCTTACTTTTAACTTATACATCTCTTTTTTAATTTTTTCATGATAATAAGGATAATTACAATAAAAAAGTAATAAACTAAATAAGTAATTTCTAAATTTCAATTTTATTAATTTATATACAATTTCATAACATATTAAAAAAAGACTCACAAAGTAACTTTAATATATTAAATTTTAATTTATATGATTACATTGGTTAATATTGCATATTCACATGTAATATTTGCTTCTAAATTGTCTCATTTACATAAAAAATATAATTAAAATTTATAATTTTTTATAATTTTTAATGCTTTAGGAAGTAGAAAAGAATATTAAAGTTTAAATGTATGAGTCATGTGGAACTAGATGACTTACTTTTATTTCGCTTATATAATTAATTATATGAAAATTTTAAATTCAAATTCTTAAAAATTTTAATATTTTATATATTAAATTATTTATTATGTTTCAATTAAATAGAATTCAAATTATTAATTTATTAAGCCTTTATTCATATACTTTTAATTAAGTCTATAATTTACTACAATTTATAATAAAAAAATTAATAACGGTACTTTTAAAAAAATAATAAAATTTTTAGGAGTATAAAGTATGAACTAAATTTGAGAATATAATATTTCTAGAAATTTGAAAAAATATTTTTAGGAATATATATTAAATCAAATATAAGAATATTATATTTTAAAAAATTATATATTTAAAAATTATATTTCTAAGAATGTGCATTTTTCAAAAAAATATAAGATCTCTTAAACCAAACCAAATGTCCTATAAAGATACATGCCTGCAATTTTTTAAGCGGGATTTTTTTTTTTAATGATTTCAACTTCCGGCTTGCATAGTGGGGTTGCTAAACCTTTTGGGCTTACTAAAGCCCAAAGCCAAAAGCCCGGAACTAGTCCTCCTTTACATAGACCACTCGGCTGAATCCCGGCCCGTTAGCACCTCCTTTCACACCCCACAAGAGTCGGATCTTAGGTACTATAAAAATCGGGCGAAGCCGGGGAGCCCCCGGGAGAAGATAAGTAGGGTTAGTGCTCTGCTGCTTTTATGGCCTCTCTGTGTCAAACATTCTTCATATTCTTGTAATTACTTTGCATGAAATTTGGCCTTTGATTCATTTTCTTTTCATCTCTCTCTGTAGTTTCCGCAAATTACAAGGGCTGTGGCACTGATAGGGGAGAGCAGTGTAATTTCTGTGGCTCTGAAAAACCTGTGGGTTTTCCGCAGAGTGCCCTGCAACCTTAGCCCTTCACAGAAAACATGGATGGCATCATAGTACGGGTTTTGTGCTTTGTGGTTTGATGTTGGATTTGGGTTTTGGTTTATGGAAGATTCTATCTTCCTTGGTCAAACTCACTTTCTCTCTTCCCACTTTCTTTTCTCTAAAACCCGCCTCCAAATGCCATTATATTGCCACCGTTTCATGTTTCATTGTCCGTGCTATTATTATTATTATTATTATTATTATTATTATTATTATTATTATGCCTTTTTCTGGTAAAATTGAATTGTATATTGAGGTTATTTTTATATTGGTAAAGCTAACTGTCGAAAATGGGTTTTGCAAATAAAATTATAATCGAGTTATATATCGCAGTATTTGGTTGAGAGAATTCTGTGTGAGTATAGATTTATTTTTCAGAATTAGACGGTCATTAATGAAAGCATCATCTTGTTGAATTCGCACAGAGTGAGAACACTTTTTCAGACGCATGTTTGATGTTCTGGATGTACACGTAACAATAAGTTCCTCATTATGCCCCAAATTTTATAAGTAAGCTATGTTTATCTTGATGAAAAATATTTTTTTTTTATAGAATATAGTTATGAGTTATATAAATATTAAAAAGTGGGAGTAAACCTCAGTAGTAAATAGAAGATCTTGCTGCCGATAGCATCAAATCACAACCGTTAAATCATGTCTATTATCAAATTTATTTTATTTTTTATTTTTTAATATTTATAAAAAAAAATTCATAAATTTGATTGATTACAAAAATATTTCAACATCCTTTTTCTTATTGTAATCTGATATGGTTTCACACAGATGATAGGCAATATTTACTGGGCTTCAACTTGGTGATCTTAATCGGAGGCATCGGCATACCATATTTGCCAGTGTTTCCCAACTTGGCTTCCGCGGAGAAAAAGAGGAAACAAATCCAGAAAAATAATCAAAATTGCAATCAAAATCTTGAAAATTATTATCATTTTAAAAGAAAATTTATAAAAGCTTTAGTCCATAAAATAAGAAATGTGACAACAATATAGAAAGCTTGTCTTAACGCTATATAAAAATGAATCTTATTAAAAAATCTAAACTTTTAAACCTTAAAATTGGATTTATAAATTTTGTCGGGAAATTTCATCCAAACATGAAAAAAAATTATGGGAAAGGCTTTCTTGGCTTCCAAATGCATAAATGCATAGCAAAATGGAAGCATAGGGAAACAAATAATTGTTATCGTTGAAATTTTGAATTTTCAAAAGGGGGTTAATCATTAAAAACAACTTCATTACATAGGTTAAAATATAATTTGAATGGAAAAAGAACTGATCGTGGATCTAAAATTTAAGTTATACAGAAACAGAAAATTTCACTGGCTTCAAATTGAATTTTGCTCGATCTTGCGACCGGTGGCTGGGATCTAAATTCTAAGTGTCTTGTGCTATAGTAAGATGGAAGAGTCAAAGATACAAAAGGATAAATAGATCTGAATCCAGATCTTTGGGAATGAAGATTTGGAGCCAAAGCCATGAGATGAATGTCAAGGAGAACAAGGTCATGAAATTTGGAGCCATGTCCATGGTAAACGGAAAGTGAAGGAGATTGTTCCCAAAGTCATCCAAAACCAAGAAATTTGGAACGAGATTTGAAATCAAATCAAACATCTGGATTTAGATCTTTAGTCTTCTTGGTATACAAATCTAGATAGGGGTGGAAATTGATTGATTAAGTGATTTAATTTCATTCAACCAAACTAAATTGATAAGTAGAGAGTATAAATCGAAACTAACTGAATTATGTTCTTTAATTGAATTTAATAGATCAAACTAGTTTGTAGTGGTTAAGGGTGGGTTCGATCAAAACTATTGTTGAATGATGAATGCCAATTGGAAGAAGGGTTCAAGTTGAAGAAACTAAAGCATCCTTAAAATAGTGTCTTTTAAAAAATAAAAAGTTAGCAAAGCTTTGGTTGGATTTGGTCAGTGAGGGTAAGTGGGCTTCCACCCGCAACTAGAGATGTCAAAATGGGTTGGGTTTAATAGATTGACCTAAAACTGGTATAATTTTATCTGGCCTGGGATTGGTATGAAAAACGATAATAGTGGTCCAACCTAGTAAGGGACTGGAACTGGTTAGCCTGACCTGGTAAGGGATTGGAACTAGTAAGTATTATCCTGTCGAGCTATTGAATTAGTTCGTTAACATGGTAATAGTAATAAGTAATAAGTAATAAATAATTAATTTATTATTACATATTTAATTTTCACATAAATATTAAAGTAATAATTTTCTTATACTAAAACTATACTTTAATATATATAATATTAAAATTATATATATAAGTAATATTAAATAATTTTTAATATTAAAATTAATAATTTTATATATCTAATATTATCAATATATATTATATAAGTTTATAAAAATAAATAATTATATTAAAATCTGAATTAGTACTTTAATATTAAAATTTTAAATTATTTAAAAAATTTAAATAAATAATTTTGATATTAATTTTAAATATATTATATACATACATATAATATGATACATTATTATTTATTTTTTATTATTATATAAAAATTATTATAATTATTTTTATTAACATATTATTTATAAAATTATATATTTATATATTTGATAATATATAAATTATTAAATAATATTTATTTTAATATATAATACTTTGGACTTGATCAATATATATTTAATAATATATATTTATTTTATTAAAAATATAATTTTAATATAATTAATTAATTTATTATTATATATTTAATTTTTATATAGATATTAAAATAATAATTTTGGTATATTAAAACTATACTTTAATATATATATATAATATTAAAATTATATATATAAGCAATATTAAATAATTTTTAATATTAAAATAAAATTTATATATCTAATATTATATAAGTTTATCACAATAAATAATTATATTAAAATTTTAATTATTACTTTAATAATAAAATTTTTAATTATTTAAAAAATTTAAATAAATAATTTTGATATTAATTTTAAATATACTATACACATATATATAATATAATAATTTATTATTTATTATTTATTATTATATATAAATTATTATAATTATTTTTATTAATATATTATTTATTAAATTATTTATTTATATATATTTGATAATATAAAATCATTAAATATATTTATTTTTATATATAATACTTTGGACTTGATCAATATATATTTAATAATATATATTTATTTTATTAAATATATATTTAATAACATATATTTATTTTCATATATAATATATATGCTCACTAATATATATAATAAAATTTTAAGTGATAATAATAAAATGTAATTATATTTAATAAATAAAAATAATAGATTTTAATTAATTAATGATGTAAATTTAATAGTAAACAAATAATTAATATAATAATAATGATAAAATGTAACGGGTTATAAAAACCCACTTGAACTTACTTGGTAAATATCGACTTGAGACTGGGACTAGGACTGGTATTGTAGCAATCCAATTTGGGTTCGACTTGGTGAAAAAGTAGCCTGACTTGGGACTGGCCCGACGTATAATTTTTGCCCGTTGGACTAGCCCAGTAGGATTGGATTATCTTAGTAGGGTTGTGTAGCCCATTTTGACAAGTCTACCCGCAACCAACTAAATCTAAAAATATTTTATATTTTTTGTTCTAAAATAAATCAAAACTTATATTTAACCCATCTGTAACTGCTCATTATTAAGTAGTTATGATTAATTAGTATCAAATTAAAGAAAAATACCATCTTTAGATCTACATTAATAATAGGATAATGAGATAGAGGAGAATATTTATAATTTTATAAAAATATTTATCTTTGAATAAAAATAAGATGTTTACTTGTTATGTCAATCTTCAGCGATCATCCATAGCCATTAAATTGCACACTTATGTGATGAATGGTTGAAAAATTATACTATAGATAACTCATTTTCCTTATTTGCTCTCACCTTAAAAATCATATATATTCAATACATAGAAAATGTTATAAATTATTAAAATATTAAAAAATGTTATATATAATTCCCTATATGGTGGAAAATAATTTTTTTAAATGGAAAAATTGTTCTTCCTCATCATTATGGCTTAAATATTAATTTTTTAATCACTAATATGCTATTCTTTCATTATATAATAGTAAATGATATTTTCTTACATCATGGTCGAATTCTTACTCTACATAGAAGTGGAATGAATTAAGCTCAAGAGTTTTGTTTGGCCTTACATTAGTATTTTTTAATTAAACAAATAATGATAAATGTATATATTCATTTATTGAAAAAGTGTAAAACATTTAATGTGATTATAACTATTATTAAATAATGCAAATTTAAAATTATAAAAATAATTTATTTTTTAATTATATATATATATATATATATATAAGAAAAGGCATTGATGTCATTTTAAGGCATATGGCAATCCTTTGTGAAAATTTTTTCTGCCAAAATATTTATCAAATAATTTTAATATTTAAAATATAATTATAATGCTTATTTGACATTTAAGTTTAAAAAAATAAAAAAGAAAGTTATTAATTATTGTATGCCCAAGATATAAAAAGAAAGTTATGGAATAATTTAATTCTAAAAATAGAAAACTTAGCTTAATAAAAATTTAAAAATAACATTTTATAACTATATTTTTAAAAAAATTTAAAATTTAAAAAATAAAATATTTAAAAATACTAAATTTATTTTAAAATACTTATTTTTCTAAATTAAAATTTAAACTCACAAATCAATAATTTTGTCCACAATTAACTTATAATCTCCTTATATAATTCTAATATTATTTCAAATATATAATAATTTAGGTAATAATCACTCTAACAAATTGTTATCAATTAGAGCAATTCAATTGATCCATAAGTTATTATTAAATTTTCAACTTCCATATTCAACAATCAATTATAAATTTTAAAAAATATCTTCAATTTAACCAAAAAAGTGAATGAAAATTAAAAAAAAAGGAGAAAGTTATTAGTTATTTCATTTTCAAATAACAAATATAATATTAGTATTTATCATTATCAATTTATAATAATATTCATAATCTGTTATATTAATATTGAAGTTGAAAACAATGTTAACCATATGATATGATTACAACCATATTAACTATGCTAATATATATGATTAATAATCGAAAGCAATATTAACTATGTTAAATCCTCAAATATATGATTAATATTGAATTTGAGAGTAATATTAATGTTGATTTCAGTGACAGTAACTAAAAATTAATAATTATAATATCAATAATTATCCTTATTAATTTATAATTATAATGCTTATTTGACATAAATTTAAATAATAATAACATGAAAAAAAGGAAGTTATTAACTATTGCATGTCTAAGAAAAGTAAGTTATGGAATATTTCAATTCTGAAATGGGAAGTTTAACTTTAGAATGAAATTTTAAAAATAACATTTCATAACTACATTTTTTAAATAAAAAATAGTAATAAAATTTTAAAATATAAAATATTTAAAATTGCCAATTTTATTTTAAAATATTTATTTTTCTAAATTAAATTATAAACTCACTTACCAATAATTTTTTTTGCACAATCAATTTATAATATCTTTATATAATTCTAATATAAAAAGAAAAAATTAAAATTATTTTTAAAAATAAAAATTTGGGTAATAATTGCTCTATCAAATTGTCATCAATTATGGTAATTCAATTTACCCATAAGTTGTGATTCCATTTACGTATCAAACATTCAACTACCATCTTCAACAATTAATTTTAAAAAATACATTCAATTTAACCTAAAAAGCGAATCAACATAAAAAAAGAAGTTATTGACTGTTTCATTTCCAAATAACAAATATAATTTGAGTAATTGTTTTTATTAATTTACAATAATATGCATAATATGTAATATTAACATTGAAATCGAAAGCAATATTAACTATATTAAATCCCTACATATATGATTAATATTGAAATCGGAAACAATATTAATATTGATGTCAATGGCAGTATTAACAATTAACAAATATGATGTCGGTAATTCTAATTATCAATTTATAATAATATGCATAATCTGTTGTGTTAATACTGAAATCGAAAGCAATATTAACTATATGATTACTGGCTATATTAACTACTAATTACAATAATTAACAATTAGCAAATATAATGTCAGTAATTATCATTATTAATTTAAAATAATATGCAAAATTTGTTAAAGTGTAATTGTTGGATTTCTCTTCCTTTGGGACTTCTCTTCATCTAATGTAAAATGTTTATATCATGTTATAAAATATTATATAACTTCTATTTATTGATAATTTGTTTCATATTGGTAATTGGTAATTAATGTCAATAATTATAATTACAATTATAATTAATAAAAAAATCAAATTATCTTTTAAATATTTAAATTTTAAAAAAATTTAATCAATCTTTTAATTTTTTTCTAATGTGATCTCATTAATATCTTCTTAGATTAGATTAATTTTTTTGGTTAAATTGGATATAAATTGACACAAATATCAAAGAGAAGAGGAAGATTGCTCTAGACTTATTCTCTAAGATGCAAAGAAGGTTAGAACTTTGCTTCCTAATCTCCAAGGCTTTTTCCTATTCACCTCTTTAAGTTTTTTAAACCAGAATGTGTTTTTCAAAAGGCATCTTTATTTGAATTCTACAAGAAATATTTATAAAATTTGCCTTTAATCTTGGTTTTTAATTGTAGTATCATTAGGAGGAAACAAAATAAATTAAATCAATATTATTAACATAATAATTTATAAATACTTATCATTTGAAGCACAAAATTTCACCTTGATATATTGGAGAACCTCTCCTTCAGCAATTTCCTAGCCTTTATGTAGTAGGTTTCACTGATGGAATAGAAAACTTAAGACTTAGAAGATGTAAAGTAGGGATCCCTTTATATATTACTCAATTTAGGTTTTAAATCCTATCCATCACAAAATTCAAACTCCTTTAATAGTGTTGAGCCAAGTACTCATTTGCTTGTACAAAATTGTCACACACAAACCCTAATTAACAATAATCCTTTTATTAATAAATTATGTATAGTCTATAAAGATATTAACAATCTCCTACTTGGACATGATTTATTAATAGTGGCCACTAAAGAATTAATGTTAATATAAAATGGTACCTTTACACCTAGTCCAGTGAGATCATAGGTATCTAATAACATAAATATTATATCCGAAGGGATATTAGCATCACAACATACCAAACTCTTACACCTTGTTTACCAGCAATGTCAATACATGTAGAATAAGATTCATGTAACTCTATGTGACTATTTGTAAATCTATGCACAATGGATCCTGTCATCCACCTAAGATGCTTAACAAATATGAGCACAACATTGAGACAAGGTCTAAATGTCTCTATAAACATACCATAACTAAAATGTGTACAAATATGACAACATAATACGAAATTTATTTATAAATCACAAATGACATCATATACATTAACTCTTACTAACTTAAAATATTAAAGGGTTTTACACAGGCCTATATGGTTCACATGTTTAATAAAAGTTCCTACTACTAAGCTTTTAGTCAGTAGATTCACGAGCATACAGTTCATGGAAATGTGCTCAATATGCTTGCACACCTCCTTTCTCATATAGTGATATTTTATATTAAAATGCTTTGAACAAGTAGAACTCTTGTCATTGAGAAAAGAAGCTTATCATAGTAAAGTTGTCGTAGAAAATGGTTAAGGGCCTGGCAACACTCTTCATAAGATAAAAATCTGGGAGATAATTCCCTAATTATATAACTTGGTGAGAAACTTTATAACAAGTGACATATTCTACTTCCATGGTGAAGGTTGTAACAATTGATTGCTTAATGCTTTTTCATGATACAACACCTTCAGCTATTATGAAAATATACCCAAATGTAGACTTTGAATCATCTTGACAATCGGCAAGTCCAATTTTTAGTAGCCTATAATTGGAGATCTTTCAATCTTTTGTAAGTTAGCATGAAGTCCTTTATACCCTGAAGGTACCTTAGAACTCTTTTTACAGCAATCCAATGTCTCTAACCTGGATTACTTAAGTATTTTCCAAGTACACCTATAACAAAAGCAATATTAGGTTGTGTATATGCCTGAACATACATCAGACTACCCACAACTAACACATGTAGGGCTTTTTCTATCTTTTCTTTTTCGTCATCAATTTGAGGACATTAGGCCTTTGTGAACATTTCATCCTTTTGAATAGGTGAAGCAACTTGAGAACAAGTGGATATATTGAATTTTTTTAGAATTTTTCTCAATATGCAACCTTTGAGACAAGCCAAGGATATTCTAGGACTTATCATGAAATATCTCAATGCCTAGAACAAAAGAGGCATTTCTTAGGTCTTTTAACTCAAAATAATATGATAGTAATTGCTTTGTCTTAATTAGCAAACTCAAGTTATTGCTCGTTAGGAGAATGTTATCAATATATAGGGCTAGAATCACATATTTACTAGTATTTCTCATCATATAAATACATTGGTTCACACTATTCTCTAAGAGAAGTAACTGTTTCATAAAACTTAAGATACCATTGTCGAGAAGCTTACTTCAAACCAAATATGGATTTCTTTAATTTATACGCTAAGTGCTCTTTACCTTTCTCTCGAAATCCATCTAGCTACTGTATGTACATGGTTTTAAATAGATTACTGTTCAAGAATGTTATTTTTACATCTATCTGGTGCAACTCTTAATCAAAATGAGCAATAAGAGCTATAACAATTCTGAAAGAGTCCTTCGTAGATACCAGTAAGAAAGTCTTTTTATAATCCATGCCTTTTTTTTTAGTATAGCCTTTACCCACAAGTATAGTTTATATCTTTCAATCTGCTCATGAGCATCACATTTGCTCTTAAAAATGCATTTATATCTAACCAGCTTGCAATTTATAGGTAATTTTATAAGATCCTATATTTATTTCTTATTTATTGAAGTTAATTTATCCTTCATTGAAGTGATCCATTAAGAAGAATTTAAACTAGAAACTTCCTAAGAGAATGTAATAGGATTAGTATCTTCACTCAGATTATACTCATGCTCTTATAAATATGCCATATAGTCATTTGATATTACTAATCTATGCTATCTAAGTGATCTCCTCAAGCGAACTTTAATATTTGAGTCTTCATCTTCCTTCAAAGTTATAGAAGGCCAGAAGATGAAAAAATAATAGATTGAGACATTAAGGGAATGACTATTCTCTCTTCTTTAAAGCTTGTGATCTATAGTGTCGAACTCCTACTATCTAACTCATCTTTAAAATATATTACTTTACCAAATTTAATAACTCATGTAGTGTGAGTTAGAAAATAGAATCTACTGTCTCTAGAACCAACGCAATAACCAATAAAGAACCCAAAAATCATTTTAGAGTTAAGTTTCCTGGTAGCAGGAATATATGGCTTCACTTTCTCTTTATAGCCCTAAATGTGAAAATGACTCAAAGTTAGTTTCTTGCTATTCAATAGTTCATATGGAGTTATAGGTATAGACTTACTTGGCACATGATTTAGTATGTAGCTTGTGGTCTTTAATGTTTCTCTGTATAAGAAATCTAGAAGCGTAGAATGAGAAAACATACATCAGACCATATTAAAAAATGTTCTATTTCTCCTTTTAGCTATCCTATTCTATCCTGGTGTATTAGGGATAATGTAGCTAGCCTCAATGCTATACTCCTATAGATACTTGGTAAAGGACCTAGATTTCTTTCAGTCTCATCATATTTGCCATAATACTCTCTTCCTTAATCAGAGTTAACATATTTAATTTTCTTACTATACTTAAGCTCGATTGCTATTTTAAATGTCTTGAATGCATCCAAGGACCCTGACTTTCTTTGCAAGCAACTTTATCTAACCAAAACATGAATAGTCATCAATAAAAATGATGAAGTATCTTTGACCTCCTATGGCTGTAGGTGTGATGGGACTACAAATATCAGTATGAATAAGTTCCAGCACCTGTTGTCTTTTGACTCTCTTTCCTTTTTTTGGTTTAGCAATAAGCTTTTTTTTAATATAGTCTATACAGTTGTCTAGATTGGAGAAGTCCAAATTATGTAAAACACCTTTTCTGATCAACCTTTGAATTCAATCTTTAGAAACATGATCGAAACTCTTGTACTATAGGATTAAGGAATTCCCTTTAATTTTATTTCTTTTCTTTCTTGTAACTATATTAATAGTGTTGAGGGAGCTTAGATATAAATTTATTCTATATAGTCCATTTACTAGTTCACCAATCCCAATGATAGTTAAGCCTTAGAATAAATTCACCTTCTTACTTCCAAATTTACAAGAGTACCTTTGGAGATCAGCATTACAATTGATATCAAGTTCTTTCTCATGGAAGACATAAAGACTGCATCCTTCAATACCAACTTATGTCTAGTAGATAAGCATATATGCATATTTCTAATGAGCTTTACTTCCACTTTCTCATTATTTCCCATTCTAACAATCAATTTACCATTATTTGGTTTTCTAGTATTTCTTAATGATTGGGATGAGTTGGTGATATGAATTATGAAACTGGTATCAAGCCACTAGGTATTTGATGCCACATTTACTAGATTGGATTCAAAACAAACATTGGCCTAATCCTCTCTTATTATTCCATTTAGTATTTTTTCAAAAATTTTTTATATAACAATTAAGGAATAATACATCAAACATTAATGTATGTGTAACATAATCATGTCGATATTTTTCTTACAATATTTAAATATGCAACCTTTACATAGTATCATGTTATAAAATCAAACATCGAAGGGCATTTTAAACTTTACAACACAATACAAGAATCAAATGTCATATCCTTAAAATACTAACATCGAATGGCATTTAAGTATTTTAGACACACAATACCTAATTCTACACTTACATTATAACCAATGAATTGTATCAATAGCATGACACTGAATGGTATTTATATTATTAATATAGCCTTTCCCTTTCAAACAATAATCTTTCATTAAAATTAAACTAAAAATTTATGTAGTTCGTCTTATGAAGGTGGGTACGCAATCGCACAAATTTTTCATGGTATAATGCAAGTCATTAGTAATTTTCTTTTAATAAATACAACTTGAAAAATTATTAAAATATACAAATAATATCTAAAAATTCTATAAAAAAAATTAGATGGTGAATAGTATAGTAAAGAACATGAAATACAAATTTTGGCTCAAAATAAGCCCATTTAGATATTCAAATAAAATGGATAAAATATGATTAAATTTTTATATTCTAAAAAATTCTAAAAAAATTTCATATTAAAAAGAGCTTGGAAAGTGGAGCTCCTCGATATATGCATTACTGCCAGTAGTTATTGGAAGGGTGGCACATGGCTCCTATGCATTGGTAGTGCAGTTGGGCACATGCATGAGTGTACTACTTACCTTCTATTAGCCAAAATTGAATTTGCAAGTCTATTTCTTGACTTGATTTGGGCTGCCCTTGACTCAGTTAGGATTTAGTCATTTTTTGCATGCTTTCTAATGCAAATCTCATCCAAAATTTTCTTTACAACTTCCCACAACCTATCCCATTTGGTTTCTATCCTAAAAAACACTTGGATTTTGGAGTTACAAAATTTCCAAAATAGAGTTTTTACAATTATAGAGGAAGTTCTTTGGTTCTTCAAGCAATTGGATTTAAGTCTAATGCTTCTCACGCTGCCTTTATCCCCACAAAATACCTGGTTCTCTCTACCCCTCATTCCCTTTCAATTGCTCAATTCATGGAGGTTCAACAATGGATGCTTGGTACTATTTATACGGGTTTCTAATTTGGGTGGATAGCAGGTTGCTACCAAAATTTGAATTTTCATGATTATTGTAGCAATATCCACTAAATCTAAATACCATTCTCATAGAACCATACCAACACAAATCCATGGAAAAAGAATACACTATAATAGAAAATTTATGAACAATTAAAGAGGCATAGGCATTATTCAAAATTCTCCCAAAATTAACTACAACCAAAAGGCAAAATTAGGCTATGATACTAATTGTAAGAAATATTTATGAAATTTGCCTTTAATCTTGACTTTTAATTGCAGTATAATTAAGAGAAAATAGAATACATTGAATTAATACCATTAAAATAATAATTTGTAAATACTTGCTATCCAAAGCACGAGCTTTCATACTGATATTGAGAAATCCCTCATTATACTGATATATTGAGAAATTCCTCATTTAGCAATCTTTCAATCCTTATACAGTAGATCTTATTAATGGAGTAGAAAAACTAGGACTTAGAAAATATGAAATAGAGACTCTTTTATATATTACTCAATCTAAGTTTTGAATCCTATCCATCATAGGATCCAAAGCTATTAATCAGTGTTAGGCTAAATACCCGTTTATTCATACAAAATTGTCACACATAGGCTCTAATTAATAATAATTCTTTTATTAATAAATTATGTATACTGCATAAAAATATTAACAAATTCTACACTTTTTTATCCTTATTTTTCAATTCTATTTTTTTTAGTAAATTGACCAAAAAAGTTATTTTTTTCTTCTTTATTGCCATTCATCAAAGGTTGAAAATTCTAAACATTGCTTAACAATATAAAGTAGATGTAATTTCTCTATTATGCTTGAAAAAACTTGTTTTCATTACTTTATGGTGCTTTGTCACTTTGACATTTTTATCGAAAAGAAGGCACATTTTTCTATCTTATTATCAGAGCACTCCTCGCCTATCAATATATATTTTTGAGGCTTGCTATGGTACCCCCAAAAGTTTGAAACTTGGGGTATTGTGGCAAAATATAAATCACTAGATGAGATTACTAAAAATCTTAATAATCTCATCCAGTGGCTTAAATTTTGCCACACTGCCCCAAATTCCAAAACCTCATGGGTACCTTAGAATTTCCCTATATTTTTTTGTCTCTTACTAAACCTGTAAGTTTATATTTCAATTGCAATTAATCGTGCATGTTGTTCAATGCTCTGTTGGGTTTTTTTATTGTATTGGTCTTGATACATCACTTTCTCCATAGAGTTATGTATTATCAAACTAACATTTTTTCTTTTATGTACATTCCTGCTTTCTTTGAAATAATATAATTAGTAGATGCTCGTACTTCTTTGAAAGATAAACAATGCCTCTTTAATTGCAAGACAATAACTTTGTTTAAAAGTACCTTATTTGAAATATTTTTGTTACTTTCATCCTCTTACATTGCCTAACATATCCTTCTTTATTGGTTTGGTTTTATAGATGGCTCATCTTTCGGGATTTTTCAAACCAATTTTTATGAACACATTGTATTCTGAACTTAACATGGTATTTCAATAAGTTTGTAATTTATATTTTAAAATTGGATTTTTCTCCAAATGATTTGTTATAATACATTCCAATGAGATTGCTTCCTATTAATTTTTTTAATAAATAATTAACTCCTCTATATATTGTATGCATTTTAAATAATATAATAAAGGACATGCAATCTTCATTGTAATATAAAGAAACAATTTTTAACTTTTCTTGTCCAAATTTTTTACTTGCTCTTGTTCAAATATTACTGGAAATATTATATATATATATATATATATATATATATATATATATATATATATATATATATATATATATATATATATATATGTTATAGATTATCCAATGAACCGCACTTCTTTGTATACATCAAAAGTCCGTTGATGAGAAAGGGCTGGGGAAAGCATAAACCCAATTCCCACATTAATAAATATAAGTACAATTGAAATTCTTGGGGAGTTATACATTTGTGTATTGATAAGGCCGTTCACTATTTCCTACAACAATTTATCTTGGACCAAATCTATGACTAACCTCAACGGTTTGTGTAATCATAAATTTTATTTTTTATTTATTAGGATTGTTGATTTTGTATACCATTCTACTGTAAATAAATGATAATGATCTTATCATTTTTCTCATATAATTTGAAATGCTTGAAAGGTCGATTCTTTTTATTTTTCCTTCTTAGTTAGAGATTATATATATATTATTTTATATAAAGGTAATACTTGATTACTCTTGCATAAATTAATTTTCTATTTTTTGTTTTGTTAATAGCGTTCAAGTATTATCCCCGTAGCACCTGCGATTGAATGGAGCGATACCTTCGTGATTAAAAATTATACGCTTGAAGATGATAGAGGTACTACTTAGGAAATGCATGTGGTAGTGAATGGCATGAATGCACATTTTGGAGCGGATGATAAAAATACTACTTGGGAAATGCCTGTGGTAGTGAATGACACAAATGTGCACTCTGGAGAGGTACGCCATCATAATGTAGTGCCATGGTGTATTTTTATGATTGAATGCAAACCACCTTCAAAATTGTGCTCACAATTCTCCATTCTTATGAGGATGACTTAACCATTTTTTTCCAAGATAATTGGCTTTAAATTATACTTTTATCATATATTTCGTTTATTGTCTTTTGTAGTTATGATGAAACAAATTATATAAATTTTATATCAATATTTGATAGGATTTAATTATTGATTTTTTCATGTTTGTTTATAATACTAAGCGTCTCTATATCATTAATGCCTTTATATTATGTTTTCCCATAACGCTTGATATATACATTCAATTTTAGTAAATTTTAAAGTTAAATGTTTGGTATAATATATCTGAACATAAATTTAATATGAAAAATCAAATAATTATTACTCTACCAAATTGTTATCAATTTGGGTAATTCAATTGACCCATAAGTCATGCCTATAATTTCATTTGCACGTCAATCAACTTCCATAATCAATAGTCAATTTTAAATATTACATCCAATTTAACTTATACCATACATTTAATTTGCATAACAAGTTACAACGTATCCATGACTTTTTTTTTTATATATATCTAGTGAACATTTAACTATATATCTGGCTCCAACATTTGAATTATTAAGAACTTTTGATTTGGCTTATGAGATTATATTATTATAGTTGTATTATAAATTTAAATTAAATTAATAAATTAAAATTTAATGTGTTTATGTTTTTTGCATAATCAAATTATATTTTATTGTAATTAATATTATTTGATTTTGATACATTATAATACTTTAATTGAGTATATTTGGAATCACTGTAAATTAAAATTAAAATTTCAAAGTAGATCATCAATCACTCTATTCGAAATCATCAACTAATAGTATTTCTTTTTCATATTTTAGAGTTTTCTTTTCCGGACACTGTTATTAGTTCTGAATACTAATCCTAATTTAATTTTATTGTGGAAGGAAAAGAATGTCAAGACACTTTGATTTCATATGCGATGTATCCTTATTAAAGCATATGTGGAAACTAAAGGTCATACTAATACACCTCTAGGACGTTACTATTTTAACAATCGTGATAAAATCAGAATCAATAGTATAGAGATGGTTTTTATGGATCAAAAAGTAATTATATAATTTTTGCTTTATCAAAAAAGTATAAAGATACTACTATAAAATTGCCCTTTAACATTATCTATTTTCCATGTTCAACATCAGTTATGAACTAACATATATGAGCATCATTATAAGTTAGACTATTCCATATCATTTAATAACTGATATGAAAAAAAAATATTAATTTTTATATAAATAAAAATTATCATCATTTTTTTGTTGTAAATAAAATTACTTTACATATAATATCAATATTAAATGTCAATTATAAATAAATAATCAATGTGATGTGTAACTCCCTCTTTCTGCTATTCCCCCTCCTTAGCCACTTCTTGCAATTCCTTCTTATATGGTCTCTTCTAACCCCTTATATCTTCAATAAAACATTCCAATTTTAACAATTTTAAAAATTATAAGAAAATAATGAAAATGTTGAAAGCTTGTATCTAATATTCTGTTGGTCAATATATGAAATTGGCACTCCTTAGAAAAGATGTCTTGAGTTTAATATCTACAAATACAATAAATATTCATTAAAATTTGATGTATAATATTACATATTTTATATAAATTAATAGTAGATAATACCACTAAATGCTAAAAGAAAAAGAATGAAATCAAGTTTCTTACTTGTACAATCTGTAAAACTAGCATAAAAATGAAAGTAAGAAAACAAAGTTGATTTAGAAACTAGAAACTAAGTTGTAAGAACAAATATAAAAGTTAAGAGAATACTTACTTTTATATTCTCCACTTTTCTAATGAGTGCCTAACTTTACATATTTACTAATGAGCTAATAGATCTTAGGTATTGCAAAATAATTGGTGAGCATAAATATAAAAATTAAAGATAATCATCTTAAAGTTAGAATGTAAGCATACCTTGGTAGAGGAAAAATCATTTTAAGGTTAGAAGAATTTTACAATAAAATTTGCAAATGGTGCAATGACTTCATTTTTTTTTGAATTATTTAAGTCTATACATTGGTTGATAATAAAATATTGATATATATAATAAAATGATATCATTCAACTTTAAAATTTTAAACATCAGTTATTAGATAATAATGGATGTCATAAATTAAAATGTTTTATTGTTTCAAGCAAAAAAAATTATAATTTTACATCATTTTTCTTTAACTTTATATTTTGTTCTTTAGCAATTAACATGTAAAAAGATCAACTATTAATATTAAATCATTTTTTGATAATTCTTGAAGATGATGAACCATGTTTATTAAGAAGATGACTCCCTTTTAATAATTCCTTGTTTTAATTATAAAATAATAATGGATTGAAATTTGGACTCTGAAGTTTTTAATGTTAATAAATTAACTATTAATATAAATCACCTTAGATATTATGTGAGAAAATTAACAAAAATGATTAAAAATTAAATAAATAAATCATCTATAATAAACTTTGCCAACCAAAGGAAATAAGAAGGAAATTTCAAGATTGAAAGTAATTGCAAAAACTCCTAGTGAAGTGAGTTATGACAACAATAATCTAACATTTAAATTCAAAGAAGTCCATGCAATCTTATCAAAATTCATGCAATTAATTACAGAGGCTGGAGTAAATATAAAGCTATTCAACATTGTAGCTTAATAATCAACAACATGCAGTCAAAATTAATTGAAAAAAATAAATAAATCTAAATTAAAAAAACTCTCAAATAAAATAGATTCAAAATTCCAAATTATAACCTAAAGTAAGAGAATTTAAATACTCCCCTAATACACAAATTGTCAACCATTCATTCATTGAAAGATTTGACCTAAAAAATTACAACCACAAATTTTCTACTTCAGTCTTTGGTTAGTTAAAGAAGAATGTAATATCCTAAAATAGGGTAATAGATATCAAGTAAGAAATTTTTCTAGAAAATCTTGATTTAGAAAAGTTAGTAGGAAAATTGGGCAAAATTCAGAGGAATCATGAAAATAATTTAAGAGTAAGTCCAACTAGAATAATTTTAGAAATTTTAATAGGCATTAAAATAGATAAATATAAATTAAAAATTCAATAGTGGTTTTATGAAAATTTGTTTAAGAATTTGCTGAAATTACAAAATTCAGTAAATTGAAAAAGTGAAAAAATAAATAAAAAATATAGCAAATTAATTTTAAAATTTTATGATTGGCTTGAATTATTTTTTAGGGCTTAAAAATGATTGTGGAAGATCAAAAGTGAAGTTTCAAGGTTTAAGGGTGAAAATACAAGAAAATGAAAGATTTAGGGGCAAATTGTAATAAATCCATTTTATCCTTTTTAAGTGGTTTAATTTTATTTGTATTAGATTAGTTTAGCCTAATTTTTAGAGGCCCAAATCTGGCTTTTGAGACCTAAAAATGTGGACCCATGGTTTACCCAAGCTTTTAAGGGAAACTAAGGACCTAAAAGAGAAAAAGGCAAAATTTATGGTCATTTTATAATAAACCTTAATAATCCATTTTATGTGGATTAATTTTACTGGTTATAGGGGTAATTATTTTTTGAATCTTTAGTCTTTAAAATGTGATAGCTAGCCTCTTCAAGTGTCTTAAGATTTTTTATTTTAAAATTCAAGACAAATGAGTAAATAAACAAAGGATTTTCTTAATTAAGGTTTTCTTTGGAAATATAAATACTTGGCTAGCCAATTTTGAAGCAAATTTATAGTTCTTTGGCCAGAAAAAATATGAGAGAAGAGAGGAAGAAGACTAGAATTTGCAAAGAAAACAAAAAAGGGGTTTTACAACTTGAGATAGTAAGGTAATCAAAGAGTTTTCTTCAAATTCCTTCATAACTTGTGGTTATCCCTCTTCCTAAATATCTAAAATTTAATTTATGATTATGAAGCTTCTTCTTGTAGTTATAAAGGGCTAGTAGAAATAAAGAGTGAAAAAAAATTAGGTAAATGGTTATTCTTCCTTACTCTTAGGCTTCTCCTAAGTAGAAGATGATATTGTTGATAATTCATATTTTTGATATTGTTATTTATGATATGATGATATATGGTTCTTTTTTGAAATTATATAATTGATATTATGATCATATGTTGTTGATAATTTAATGTTGTGAATGATGGAAAAAGGATTCATTAAAAGTTATCTAGGAAAAATGGAAATAAGAATTTGTGAAATTGAAACCAGCTTCTCCCATGTGATGCTTAATAGGGGTTTATGATACCTAGTGTAGCTGAAGTTTTAGGAATTTTAAAAATTAAATTCTTCATATTATATGGTTATACTTGGGTGTTAGAATGAATATAGATGAATTTAATAATTTTTAAAATTTTTTAGGTAGGTGATAAGGCAAGTTGATAGTGAAACTTCCAATTCTACCCATTTTAGAACTTGATCTAGTTGGTCTCGAGTTTAATTTATTTAACCCATCAAATGAATGATGAAAATTATGAAACTCCTAGGATATGTCATTTGTGATGTTATTAAGCTTGTGGAAAAATTTGGTGGTGATTGGAGCTGATTTAGTTGCCCAAATGCTAGCTTTATTTTAGTAGCTTTGAAGTTGTTTGAATTTAGCTGATTTGAGCTTTTACTTTTGATACACTAGTAAATCTATGAAATTATTTATACAACATTCAAGTCATCTTTCATTTAATATGTTAGGAATGTTGTGGCAAAATTTAGTAATAATTATATTCCATTTGATTAGTGAAAAGGGACTTTAATTACACGTGCCCCTGTGCTACCCTGTTCTATAATTCTTCCTTTAGGTTTTAAGTGAATAGTGCCTATAGAAGTATTTTGAGGAATTTAATTGTTGTATCTTGTGTAATAAAATGTTAGAAATGTTGAAACAAATTATAGAGAAATTTAGAATGAATTTAGGAGCATAGAAAAGAGGCTTCAAGTTATGACATAAATACAAATTTGCTTGAAACTCCTTGAGAATTGTCAAGAAGGAATTTAAATATATATGACACATTAATGTAACACATAAAATACTTTTGGCATGATGGGTATTTCATTATACATTTAGAAATGGATAAAATGATTGAAGTGTTGACATCCAATTATTATTTATTTTGATTCGAGATTGGCAGATATAACATCCTTCACAGAGAAGTAAAGGAGTGGTTAGTAATGGAGGGAAAAGGTTGGTGGCTTGAAGCCTAGCGAGGCAGAGGATAAGATTGGATTAAAGATATAAGATGACACTTGTATATCTGCTATTTGCATTTTTAATGATGAATTGTACCAATAATATACATAAGGAAAATTCCTTATAAGACATTAGATAAGAATTGTACACAATGATAAGATTAATCTTTTGTGACGAAAACTTTTTGTATAAGGTGATGAATATCGCTCATTGAGTATATTTCATACTCATGCTTTTATTGAGTTAAATTAATGATAGGTACCAACCATGGAGCCGAAGTAGCAAATTGATACTTATATAATAACCTTCTAGTTTCTCTATGATATCTAAGGGATACTATTTGATATGGGTTTAGTTGTTGTAATATGAAATATTTTGTTAATTATTATGTTTGTATAAACAATATTTTTGGGATGTATGTATATGTGTGTATATATATATCTATATGCATGTATATATATAGCTTTTAAACTTATAATATATGTAGTTTGTTTTCTAAGTTTAGACATCTGCTTCTTTTGCAATAATAATTTAATAAGGGTATCAAAGTATTAGATGTTTGTAAAGATATCTATTTAAGAAGTTAACACTAATTAGATATCTTTACGCTAGTTACAATAACCATAAAACGGGTCGTGACAAATAATATGATTTTTTAAGAGACTACTTTTCGTATTAGAGGATGTAAACTAGGAGATAGGATCTTTCTAACACCCTACCTTTGTGAGATGGGATCCTTCTACCATAGTAAAGCACAAGATAGTGTAGTTTATAAATATTTCTTTTCATTGTAACAAGAAGAAAAATTGAAGAGCTAATTAATATTTTGTAACATCCCATAAGAGTCTTTTTTGGAAAATACCTTAAGTAAATTAAAAATTTTAAATAGGTATTATATTAGAAAATATTCACATTAGAAAACTCAATTAAAAAATTAAGTGAAATTTTAGAGACTCGTAAGAGTAATTTTAATGTGAGCTTAACTAGAACTTTTACAAAAATTTTATTGAGCAATAAAATATATCAAAATTTAATTAAAAACCTAATATAGATTTAGAAAAAATTGCATAAGACTTTATTGGAATTCTATCACTTAATAAGCTAAAAAGTGAGAAATTGAAGTTGAAAATTTAAATGAATTAATTTAAAAACCTTTAGAGTTGACTTAGACTAATTATTCTAGGCTCAAAATAAGTATGAAATTTCAAAAATAAAGGCACAAAAATATCTAAAAGTTTAGGGGTAAAAATGCAAGAAAATAAAAAATTTGGAGCTAATATATAATAAATAAATTTTATGTTTTTATTAATTTTTATTTGTATTAGGTTAGTTTGCCCTAATTTTTGTAGGCCTAAATCTAATTTATTGGGCTAAAAAATATAGGCTCAAGCTTCTAAAAGAAGTCAAGGACTTAAGTGGGAAAGAAGGCAAAACTAGGGGCTAAATTGTGATAACTCTTTTTTGTCTTTCATGTTGGATTATTTTTATTAGGTGTTTAGGTCATCATTTTCTGATTTTAAGGGACACATGGACATTGAAATTGCCTGGCCAAATGTCTAAAGATTTTCCCAAAAATTAATAAATAATAATAAATAAATTAAATACTTTTTTTTTAGAACTAGGTTCTTAGTGTTATAAATATATAATGAAGCCATTTGAAGAGCAAAAAATTTTGCTCCTTTTAGCTAGAAAACTATGAATTTTCTTAGCCTTTTCACCAAGGTTTTCAACTTCTCCAATTATTTCAAGAATTTCATAATTAATTTTTTCAAATTTTTTGCAAGCTTCCCCTAGTGAGTATCAAGTATATTAGAAAGTTAAAAAATTTCAAAGTGAGGCAGCTAACTCTTTTGTTTAGAGTTTTCCTAAGGAAAGGGATGAAAATGGTGATTTATGATGATATTATTGTGATTTTATGTATGGCTATATATGAAGACATGGTTTTGATTTTTGCCTTTTTTAAATATTGTTTGATCATGTTAGGATGTTATTGCATTGATAAAATTAGTGGAAGAAGTTTCACCAAAATAGATTGTGAGTTGATTATAGGAAAGTTTAGAAACAGAATTTTGTTAAGGGGGTTTATTAACATATTTCTATTTGCCCTTTTAAAATCATGTTTGTGTTTGTGATTTGTTTTAATTACAAATTTTGACATTTTAATGTATTGAATGATGTTAGGATATCTGAGGAAAATTTTAGGAAATTTTATAAATTTAAAAAGTGAATGTTCAAGAACCTAGGAGAAATGAAATCAAAATAGGATGTTGATAAATTTTACTTCTATTCTTGGGGTATTTGGGCAACCAAATGATGGATAAAAATTATGAAAGTTGGTGTACTTACCTTTATATATGTTACAAAACTCATGAACAAATTTGGTGATATTTAAAGCTCATCTAGTTATCTAACAAAATTTTCTATTTTAAGTGCTCTAGTGTAGTCCTAATTCTAGACCCTTTCTATGTAATCTCGGGTTTGGAAATTTTTGAGCTATCAAATGATTAATAAAAATTATGAAACTTACAAGATATGTTATTTAGGATGTTAGAAAGTTTGTTTAAAATTTGGTGGCAATCGAACTTAATTTGATTGTTCGAATGATAAATTTGTTATGATAGCTCCAATGTTATCCAAATATCATAACTTTAAGTTCATGCTTTTGGTGCATGGTGAAAATCACGAAAATTAATTGTACAATAATTGAGTTATTCATCATTTAATATGTTAGGGATACTATACTAAAACTTGGTAATTTATGGAAGTGGTTTGAATATTAAAAAGGCCCTTTCATTATATGACACTCCATGTTGGCCCTATTTTAAGGATGTGCTTTCACTTCTATGTAAACAGTACCAGAGAACCATAATGGTGTAATATAATTGACCTTTGATGATTTACAATAGGTTAATAAGATGTGAAAGGTCATAGATAAAATTTAGGTAAAAATTAAAATGAGTTTAAGTGGTGAAGGTGGGATTCACTTATGAATACCCCTTTATGGTATAATAAAGCTTTTATATTAGTGAAGTATGTTTTGAATTAATATCTTACACTTGTTATTCAAATAGCTTTTAGTCTTTAAATAATCATATGTTATATTTGTTGTTAAAATAATTAATAAAAAAACTTATGGTTAAGTTGGCATTTTGACCATACTTATGATATGTGATGATGAAACACTTGATTGATACCTATGATAGCTTGATACTTATTTGTTTTGTATGGAAAAAATATGTATTCTTCACATAACTTATTCCCAGAAAGAAGCTTATAAGGCGGGACCAAAGTTATAAGAGGGAGAAGGGGTTTAAGGTAGGATCGAAGTTATAAGGAGGAAGAAAGATATAATGCGAGATTGAAGTTATAAGGAGAAAAACCTGAGCACCAACTATAGCTATTTAGCTTGATAATTTGAATAAATATTATTTTAAAGAAGGTATTATCAATAATTTATTACGTAATGAATATTTGAATGTATTGATATATATTTAATCTGTTATGGCAAAAACTCTTTAAAAAAAAGGGGAAAGTAGCCATTCACTAAATAATTTTTATTACTCATACTTGTATGTGTTATTTCTTTTGTAAATATTAATCATGGTCTTGGTGAGATGAATTGACACATGCGTTAAATCTTTCCTCACTCCATAAAGGCACACCAATAGAATAGTATGTAATAGTTTGGTTCATTTTGCAAGGAGTACTCTTTCTCATAATGTTGTGTATATACTATTATTATCATATTTTATATACTTTCTAAACTTAGATATATGTTTCTCTATATCAATTTATATTTCAATACTTATATAACTAGTATTTTCCTACTATATGTATAATAATAGAAGTGGTGAGAAAGTCATAGAGTATCAAGGCTTATAAAGGTTTTTAGTTAATGGATCTATGCTAATTAGATGTCTTTGTACCAATTACGATACCTTAAAAAAATTAGGTTGTGACATATTTCCTATGCTTAATTATGGCAAAAGGATCTGGTCTCGTAGAGGTAGGGGTATTGGGGATCCCACTTCTAAATCTAGATACTACATATAAAAAAGTTCATGCGAGCCAAATTTATAACCACAAAGAAAAACATTAGACATTAATTCTTAATTGCAATCAACATCTACAATTGCTATCTAAGTATTTAGTGATTCAACTTTGGTGCTTGAAATTCTAATAACCTTTTGAATGACCTAACCTTGTAGATAATATAATGTGACTTAATGACCTAACCATCTAGGTAACATTCTACGTCAGTTATCAACAAGAATCAACATGAAAAGTATCTGTATTTTCCAATAACCTCATGAATAAAAAAAATTAGTTGGTTCTTTATATACCTTTAAATATTGATTTTTTATAGAACTGATGTCTAATGTTCAAAAATTCTTTTGTATTTAATGTTTTGTATTCCTTTAAACATCATGTGCCATGATATGCATCAATTTTCATTATAATTGATGTGATTTATTCTTTTTTCAATTTTTATTGAACTTTTGCACCCTATCATTTTTCTAAAAAATACCATTTTTCTCAAATAATTATCAACTTTATACATCTTATCATTTTTTTTAAAAAAATACTAATTAGAAATTAATTTTTTAACAATATTTCCTTCAATAAACTATAAAGCATTGTACAAAAATATTACAATTAATCATTTGGTAAAATTTACAAATCATTATACACTACATGTTTTCCATAAATTAATAATCTGTGCAAAAATCATAGTTTACATCATCGATACAATTTGCATCATAGCCATCTATTCTTCATATTGAAGAAATTAAAATCCTTATCACAAATTCTTGTTTGTAAAAGACATTTAATCTTTTTTTTATCATGTTAAAATGTACCACTACATTCTGTGAACATTAACCATTCATTCCTCATCAAACCTAGTGAAATATGAGAAAAGATGTTGCAAAGTTAAAAATATTTTGAATCTTATAATTAAGAGTATCTCATTAGACCACAAATATCTTTTAATAGCATCCTACCCTAGCAAAAGATAACAATTATTTGATGGGAAACTTATAATTGAAAATTTCTAAGTATTTCTAATTGTGCAACAAGGATGGTGTGTTATACTCTGATGTTACCTAAATAAAAAATAAAGTAAAACCAAAATTTATGGAGTGGGAATAGCAATATTCATTAATTGTTAAAGAGAAACTGATGCACAATAATTTTATATTTCCTAAAATCTCAATTCGAATGCCTTGTGAACAAATTGACCATTGAAAGTCCAATAATATTTATAGTTTCCAATATTACAATATTCATAAATATGATTAATTGGTTGTTAATAACACTTTCCATGTCAATTTACTATACAATTGGTGTCTAATATTCCATATATTCAAAGTTTAGTATTTCTTTAGATGATGGGTATTTAAAATCGATGTGCAAGTTAAATTAGATGTTGGTTTTAAATAACAATTGTCATCTTAAATTTCACTAGTACAAACACTCCATCTTCCATGAGAAAATAAGATTTTATAATATCATTTTATTATTTTAATCGATATTATAAGTTATACTTATTTACAAAAATATTATTGTACCATTATATATGTCAATTTTTATGATAATTGATGGCAATGTGACAATGTTAAAGAATAATTCTATAGTAATGAGATATCATCTAGTTTGTTATTAATAAATTAAAATATCATTATACATTAATAGATATAAATTGATACTAAACTTTTTACATGCACTTCTACACGTACTTAAAGGCTTTTCTTATATAAGAAATTGAAAATTTTAAATATTTTTTCATAACTATAAAAAATTATAAATTTATTATTACTTGCATCAATAATGATATTTTCTTCGGAGAAAAATGTATAAGATTAAACAAATGAACCCAATTATTCTATTTACAAAATTGGGAACATACATGATAGTATAACTTTCCATCCATAATTATATTCCAAGATAATCATTGTTTTTTTCAAATTATTAAGTTTTTATATAGTCATAATTTTATAAATTAAATTATTATGGTTGGTAAAATAAAAAAAATCTAAATATGTCTTCCTTTGTACATTTGGCTATTTTCTTCCCCTTTTTATTTTCTCCTAATTTTTGTATTATTTATTTTTGAAATATAATAATTATTCTATCTATAACATTTTTGTATCATCTAAATATAACATTTACTATCTCTATATTGAGGGAAAATTATTCCTCAGTAGTAAGACAATAAATGTTATAATTTGTCTCATACTTTTATTATTAAATTATGTAAATTGTAACTACTTTAAAATCAATTTAAGTTATATTGAAATTTATATTTACTATTAACATTTAGAATAATTAATGTGATTTTATAATTATGTATATTTTTATTTGTAATTTCTTTTGTTTGGTCGCATTGCAAAATATTAATGTTTAAAATTTTAATGTGGGCTTTTTTAGAAAGGATAAAATTTAAATAAAGTTCTCTGGCTACTTGTCATAAAATTCTCAATCATATTATGACATGCATGTAACTATCCCATTTAATTACTATTAATAATTATAATTTAATAATTATGGTAACAATCAATGTTCTAATTGTATTCTTTAAATAGGACAATTAATGCATATGTCGCAATTTGATTGAAAATTTTTAGGGGAAACACGCAAAGGACTTTACTTAAATTGTATTCTTTTAGAAATTTAAAAGTGATATGCAATAAAATGAAGTAGAACAAATTTTTTTTGAAAATAAAAAAAGCTATAAAATAATTTTGTTTAACAATTCATGGTAACAACTTGAAAAAGAAAGAGAAATTGGTGGGAATTTCCTATTAGTAATGGGGTGGAAATAATAAAATAATTATTAAAATTATATAAATAATGAATTTTTATCCCTTAAATATTTAAGAGGTGTCATATAATATTTGGGCATTTTTTAAAAGTCAAAAAGTAGAATTCAAAATTTTTTAATTGCTTTCTATCAGTATAGATAACATATGTCGGCTTCTAAAAATTAAGTGTATGAATTGAAATCCATATATTATCTTAACTTACTTATATATTTGACATTAATATTACTTACACTTCAACATGTTCATCCATTCTAACTGTCTTGTTCAATTCAATATATATTTATCAACTTAGTCCTCTTTTTTACAAGTTAAGAAAACTTCTCTCTCTCTCTCTCTATTTGAAAAGAAGAATAAAAGGGTAATAAACACATAAAGAATATAAGTAACATTATTTTATTTTATAAATTAAAATGTATATTTTAAATCTAATAAAATCAAGTAACTAATGATGATAATAACATTAACAATATAGAGTAACCATTTTTCAAAAAAAATATAAAATAACAAAATATAAAAATTATGTAATATTTTTGTCCATATATTGTATGGATGCTAAAGTAGTATATAATTATATATAAAAAATTATAATTGAACTATTCACGAACTACATGAATTGAACAAATATCTAATCAAAATAATTAATTGAATTAAGTAATTGCCAATATTAATGTCACCCTACCACCCCCCGGAGAGGGACAAGTTTTAACAATTTCTTCTTTATTGGTAATATTGTTGATTTAAGTTTAACAATCCACTTGGACAAAGGGGGATCAATATTAAAACTAATTAGTTAAGAAATTTAAGCAACATCCATATCCTTATAAATTAACAAAAAAATGTTGTCCTATTGGATTTGACTTTTGAATCATTGCTTATTATTGTATCATATTCTTTTGTGAAACTATCCAAAATGAACAACATTTCATTTTTTACCTTAAACTAAATACATGGACCCCCCTTGAGATCAACTTGCCTTAAAAAATAAACAAGTGCTACATCTAAATCTAAAATTTCATTGCATTGCATTGATTTATTCTTCTAAAATAATAATTTTGCATAAAACACTTAGAGAAAATTAATTGTATATTCTTGAAAGATGGATGCTACTTCAATATAGTCTATGAAAAAATATTTTGATTCAAACCTTTTCAAAAGTGACTTAGTAATCCCTTAATCAAATAGGCTAAAGAATTAGCATGTATTGCACAATCGTTAAAAAAAGGTTAAACATGGCATTTTGTAAAAAGAATGAAATCAAATTTTGTTTACTTAAGGTACAAAATAAAATGGATAATCTTGTAATTTTTTTCACTTTCTTTTACACTTGATTGAAAAAAAGATGATTATGGAGGAGAAAGTAATTAACTTGAACATTGGATTTTGGATTCAAAATCCTGGACCAGGGTATCATTAGGCACATTAGAAGTAAAAATTTAAATGGAAAAAAATTGGATGGTACTCTTTGTTACAATAAATTGCAACAAGGTACCCAAGTACACTTTCTTTCAATTAAGTCTATTTGCAAATAGTAAATTACCACAAAGCCCAAAAGACTAAAAAAACACACTTGAAGAGCATTATAAAATGAATAAAAGTACTAAAACATAAATTATCAAATCCTATATGATTACCATGCAGTCTCTATGAAGAAACTTAACAAATTAAATGAAACCATCATAGAAATTATTAAAAAATTACAACAAATAAACTGAACTAACACTATACTATCAGAAATTTAGCATTTTCATCCTTCAGCAACTTTCAACTAATGCTAAATAGTAACTTCACACGAATTGATACTGTCAAAATGGGTCATCATGTATATGGATTATTTTAGCCTTAACTTCATATAAAATGTTATTGTTTGCATATACATATACATATATAGTATGTTGAAACAAAACTCTAGAAGTTAAAATGATAAACATGCATATCACTATTTTATTGTATGTTACTATCACTAATCACACTTAATAATTATTTGCATACTTAATTGATATGTTACTGTCAAGAATCTTCATATTGCTATTAATATGACAAACAAAAATATGGAAGCACACATGTTGCTTGATTTTTGGCATGTTGTTCACATAGAAGTAAATAAAAATATGCAATCTAATACATTATTTATGGATTATATCTCATAACAAACTTCAATTTTAACTTCATCATTCCATTTTTAGTTTAAACATCATAATGAAAGTGATAATAATATATTATTTTAGTCAAGTTATTGTTTGTATGACAAAAAGAAACATGGAAGCATGCATGTTGAAAATATGCATGTTTTGTATTCTTTAGCATCATTTTACTATTTGTATACCAAATAGTAACATGAAATCCCTCATGTTGTCTTTACATTATATCTCATAAGGGACTTTAGTTTTAACTCGATTAATTTATTTTCCAGTGCAAACATCATCTGATAGTACCTGTCTTGCTTTATCATAATTTAATCTTGCTTTTTCCATTAGTGTTACTGTCTAGTGCAATAAAGTTACCTAAATAGTAACATGCATAATAATTATGTTTTTCAAGTTATTGCACTGCACTTGTTGACATTAGGTATGTTTTGTGTTCTTTGGCATGATGTTACTATTTAGATCCTAAATAGTAACATCCAATCTCACATGTTATGCTTCGACTTTTTCTTATAAGGAACTTTAGTTTTTACTTGATCAATTCATTTTGAGTCTAAACATCAACATCGTAGTCTTCATGTTATTTTTTCACACCTTAATTTAGCTCATCAAATGATGTTACTATTTAGCACCAAATAGTAACCAAACAATAACATGTAAGCAACTGTGCAATTTTTAGCTCATTTCATCATAATAACAAAAGAGAATAACATATCATGTTATGCTTCAAACCTTTACGTGTTGCTATTGCATGCAAAATAGTAATATGCACAATGATTGTTTTTATCATCTTATTTCAATGCATATATAATAGTTGATGTCATTTTTCTACCTGGAACTATACTTTCAAATGATGATTAAGAAGCACTCTTTAATCCTGGAAGCATTTTGTGTTTTTGGCATGATGTTGTTATTTGCATCATAAATAGTAACATCATTTTTCTACTGATGTTATTATCTTGCATGAAATAGTAATGTGATATTGTCTAGTTTTTAGGCTGATTTATGACAAATCTGACTAAGGCATTTTTTTTATTCTTGAACCAAAATGCAGCAAAACAATTAAACAAAGAGAAGCAGTTAAAGAAGTAGCTGGAAGATTCTAGCAATATAGATCGAATCTGTTGGCATGTATAAGGTAGATTAATAATCTTCACTTCAATGAAAGTCACATAATAGTGCTATAGCAAAACTCTTTCTAGCTACTTCTTAATGCCATAATCATAAAAAGACTTTATCATAGTATATGCTAAAAGAGTAATTAAGAAATATAGGCAATAATGGCCATCTTCTCCTTAAAGTATAATGAATTCATAATTAGGGGTGAACATCTCAACATTACACTTACATTTGTGAAGATCATTTTTAGAATAAGAGATGGAGATTGCCCTCTTGACATGACACTAAAAAAGAGGCCATAATTAGATTTTGATAGCAAATGATTTCATAGATAAGGACGCTTTACAAAACTAATTATATTTGAAGCACTCCAATGAACAATGGGAGGAACATAAAAAATTGATATTTAAGACGTCTTATAGTTCATGATACTAATATTACTGGTGACCCTATTTGTACTAAATAATGATCAGACACTCACCTAGTCCTACCTCAAATATGTTGAGAGCATGCATGACATGGCAGAATATTTATGGTTTGCATATATACATTAGCAATTGATGAATTCAATTACAAATGATAGGTCACCAAATGTCATGACACAAAATAGTTACTATTTAGTTTTCAAACAGTAACCTATTATTCTTTGACAGTTTAGTTATTAGTGTAACTTAATTTATTTATTTATTTTAAATTTTTTATTCATGTTACTATCTAGAAAGTAAACAGTAATATGTTACTGTTTAATTTATAAACAATAACATGTTGTTCTTTGGTAGTTTTGTTGTTAATAAGAAAACATTTATCTGATTATTTTTAGTTTTTAGTTGATTTTATTGTTTGAAGACCAAATAGCAACATATTACTTTTTGATAGTTTGGTTGTTAATGAGACTTGATTTATTTATTTATTTTAAATTTTTGATTGATATTTCTATCTAGATATTAAATAATAACATATTACTGTTTGATCAACAAATAGTAATATATTGTTCTTTGGTAATTTTGTTATTAATGAGACTTGATTTGTTCATTTATTTTGAGTTTTTTTATTAATATTGCTATTTGAAGACTAAATAACAATATGTTATTGTTTGGCTTGTAAATGGTAACATGTTATTTTTTTAGTAGTTTTATTATTAATGACATGAAAGGACCCTCTCTTTTTTACTCCATCTTTAAATACAACTTTCATTGAAAATGAATCTAACAATATGAACATTATATTGTCAATAATATTGACTGTGTGAGATAACAAATGTGTTGAAAGGACCTTAAAATAAAAAAATACCAAGATGCCTTAACTAGGACCTAAGGCTCCTCACACACTAATTGAAGGAAAAACTTGTCAGCTAGCCAGCTTCAGGTAACCTTTGTACAATGTTGTTTCCTTTACCTATGTTACTGTTATACTACTAGTTAATCTTTTTCTTCATGTTACTTTTTCTCACTAAAATAGAAAAATGTCAACTAATAACACTAATGAACAACCACTCTTATGTTTCAGGTGGTCAACAAAGAGTTGGCACTAATAAATAAAGAAACAAACCCTTCATACACAAACAATACATAAAGAACAACACACCGAATACCAAAAACAAATAAAAATAAAGATCATACTCGCCCAATTGGAGGACTTTAAAATAGATGATGATATAATAATCACATAATACGTTATGAAGTCCTAAAAATAACACTAGAGCAATTTGTAGAAATAGCAATATCCTAAATAGAACAACATGAATAACAAAATAACAATGTACAATAGTTGAAGGATCAACTTCTACTCACAAATGATAGGATAAACTAACTGATCGATGAATTGAATTTTCTAATAGAGAAACTGCAAAGGTCAGAGAAACACCTATAACAAAATAAACAAATAATCACAAACCTCACAGAAGAAAACCACAACTACAAATGCAAATTTTTGACATAATAATGCAAACAAACAATCTCAACATGATCATCAATACCTTGCAAAAGGAAAATGCCAATCTTGAGAACCAAAACAACCAATTAAAACACAGCTATAGAAATGATTGTATAGCTATTGCACAAGGAAAAAAATAGAGACAATACAAGAAGAACAACAACCTCAAACTAAGCATATTCAAAGATCGATGATAAAAAAAATTAAAATAAAAACAATATGAGACATTGAATACACTTACTTTGAACCACACAAAAAGCACATAAAAAAATAATAACACACACAACAACTAACGATAGTTGCTAAGGAGAGGACTAAAAAGGCCAATGAGTTTTTTATAATCATCTTAGAGGAAATAGCTACAAAACTAGCCAAAAAGAAACAAACTAAAAAGCTAACAATAAGTTCAAAATGGTCGGCCATAAAATACTTTCACAAAAATGCTAAGAAAAAACTAGTCCAAGTACAGGAGAAATATTGTAAGTCATATGCCATTTTGTTACTAATTACTTTGATTAACTTAATATTATTATTTGATACCTCAACTAATTTATATACCATATCATCACTTGCAAGTTTCTTGTCTAGACATTTTCTTAATATAACTTGTACATAACATTTAAGGGGTTGCTAGATGTGCTCACAAAAAAGTCAATAACATCAAATGTATACTTATATGAAATTTTACAATATTAATATTTTATGTTATTCCTTTTATAATCATGTTATGGTTTAGAGTTGAAATAGTAACATAACAACACTAAACATTTTCAAACTCTAAAACATGATATTACTATTTGGAGTCCAAACAGTAACATGTAACTTTTTATGCTGTTATTTGTCATCATTTTATTGATGTTTTTTTTATTTTTTTACTCCTTTTTGGAGTTTGACTTCTTCTTAATTAATTTATTTGACAAAAACTAATTCTTCAATTTTGAATCATAGATTCCCATGCATTGATGCTCAATATAGTTAGCACATCCAATAATAATAAGATATTTGTATTCGACAACATGTGTTAAGTAAGATCTTAAATCCATTCTCGAATGTGATATATGGAAAATAATTTAATACTGACTTTGTGTTTAAAATGTATTGACAATTTTATGTGATGAACCCACTTCAATTCTACAAGGAAATTAGAAAGCTCAAGTTTGATTAAAAGGTGGAGCAAGCAATCACTATAGAAATTGTTGTATTCCCAATAAACTTAACAGGCATCAAAGACTACACAAACTACAATCACTACACACTACTCGTGCTTAACAATGCAAAGTATAAGTGGACTTATTATAACTCAATAAGGCTAAAAAAAGAAGGGACTTTAGATCTATACTTTCTTGATGCCAAAATAGTAGTGAGTGATGCTTGGATTATGATCAAATGCTAACTATTTTGGAGTTACATTAATTAATATGTTATTTTTTGTTGATGTTACTATTTGATCTAAAAATAGTAACATATTATTTTTCAGCAATTTCATTAATAATCATAATTGATTTATCTATTTATTTTTTTTATTGATGTTACTATTTTCAAACCAAGCAATAACATATTAAACTAAAAAAAATGTTGCTATTTGGTATGTAAGTAGTAACACATTTCCTTACAATTTTATTGTTTATCATACTTGATTTGTTTATTTATTTTTTGGGTTATGTTACTATTTCTAAACCAAATAGTAAGTCAAACTAAAAAAACAACATGCTATAATTTGTTTTGAAAATAATAATATGTTATTTTTTTATCGATTTTGTTCTTTATGATGCTTGATTTGTTAATTTATTTTTATTTTTTATTTAATGTTATTGTTTCCAGATAAATAATAACATGTTATTTTTTTAACTTGATATCTTGATTTGTTTATTTATTTATTTTTTGGTTATGTTACTATCTCTAGACTAAGCAGTAAGTCAAATTAAGAAAATAACATGTTACTGTTTGTTTTGAAAATAATAATAGATAATATTTTTTATCGATTTTATTATTAATAATGCTTGATTTGTCAATTTATTTTTAATTTTTATTTGATGTTATTATTTCTAGACTAAATAATAACATATTTTTTGACTTGATATTTTACATAACTTGATAATTGAACAATAGAAGGACTACTACAAGGAAAAAAGGAATGAAATCCTTCACAAGAATAAGATGGATATAGGAGTAGAACCAGTAATTGCAGAGCCATCTTTTGATCTTATATCATATGAATAGTTATCACAACAACAATCTAAATCATAAGTAACATCTTCTTTACTAATTCACAAGTACTATAATTAAGAGATACCAAACTTACTTATTCCATAAATTTACAATTTCAGACAAGACTGTAGTATTTTTGTATTTAAAACAAATAAAAAATATATACAAGAATATAGAATTTGAAGAAAACTTTTTGCTAGAATCTATGAGGAAATATAGCACAAAATTAGTGAATAATTTCCTTAAGGATTTCAAACCTTCTAGCTGAAGATCAATATTAGCACCTTTTTGTAAGAAAGTTTAAGAAGTAGTGCCACAATGTAATTTACCAAATTTAAATTGACACTTCACATTCATCATATTTTAAATTGTCATGTCGAGTAGAAAGGCTTGTGTTTTAAACTAATAAAAGCAATGTATTTTAATTTTTTTAAGTTGTACATTAGAAATTATTCAAAAAAAAGGCTAAACTCATATCTAATTTCAATGTAGATTTATCACACTGCTAATTGAGGGTGTAGAGTCATAATAGTGTTTGATTTTTTATTATGAGAACGAATGAATGAGAGAGAAAATAAAAAAGTAAGAGTGACATTGGGTGCACTTGAATATATTTTTATTTTTAAAAATTATTTTTAAATACTTTTTATTTTTAAAAATTATTTTTAAATTTAAATAAAACAAAGAATAGATAATATTCAATAAAGTAAGTAAGCAAAAGTTCCATTTAACCACATAATTACCATCAAGGACAAAAGAATAAGTTTAAAAAATGTACAAACCTTGTTCTTTTTTTAAACAAGAATTCCATAAATAATTTTTAAAATAAAATCTAAAAATATGTCAAAAAATATCTTTTTAGTATTTTTATTTTTAAAAATTGGAAACTATTTTAAAAAATAGGATCCAAAAAAAGTCATTATTATTTAAAATCATTTTGAGTTTACAAAAGTTTAAGCCAATATTGTTTTTGGAATTTATAAAAGTTTAACATAAAGGTCATGAAAACTTGTAATTTTTTATATAATATATTGTAACTTTCTTATTAAAAATTAAAAGTCCTTGAAATTTTATATGTAATAATAACACATTACGCAAAAAATATTCTTCAAAATTCTTCTTATTTGATTACAAAAATTATAATTTAATTATAATTAAAAAATTATAAAAAATATAAATATTTTTATAAAATTTATAAAAATAAATATTGGTATAATTTTTTTTAATATGTAGCAAAGCATGAACATTCTTTAGTCTAAATTTTTTGACTAAAATGCACCTTAGAGTAAATTAATTCTCACTTTGTTCTTTATTGAAATTTATTCCCAAGGTGCCTCTTTTTCCACCAAATCGATGGTGAATGTAGGGGTAGTCCACACACTGACCCCACTACATGCAATAGCAGGGTCAATTGATCGACCCATTCCCCTATAATGGATTGGTCAGTTTGTCATTACAAGCAGCAAGGTCATTTTAGTATATAAGGTTGCATTGTGCAACCATTCCTTCATTTTGATATGCTTATTATCTTTTCAATTCTACATTATCTCTTTTTACAAATATGTAAATTCCTCTATCTCTTTTCATTTAGTGATATAATTTTTTTCCTTCTAATCATGCCATGTAATTTGCTTTTACTATTTTTATATGTTCCATGCATCTATCCACCCATATCCTTTTTTTGAAGACAAAAGATTAGGTAAGTTCTTCCTCAATTCTAATTTTTATGTTTAAAATTAGAAGTTAGGACATAAATGAGGATTTAGATTTAAGAATATATTTTTTTGACATTGTAATCGGTTATATGTTTACTATTTCATTAAAATCATTCATCATTGTGAGCTAAGGAAAGGCTTAGGGTTTAGATATTTAATTTGAATTGTGACAAGCCACCAAGCAAGAGTTAATTACGTTTTGAAAGTTGATTAGTATTGCAAAGAATTATTATGTCAATTTTATCCGAGATTCAAACCACCAAGCAAGAGTTAATTACGTTTTGAAAGTTAATTAGTATTGCAAAGAATTATTATGTTAATTTTATCCAAGATTTAGTTGTTATTTATCTTATTTATCTAAATATTTTACATACTTTAAATTAGTAGTTTATTAATTTTAAGAATTCTAATTATTATTAGTAAATAATTTTATAATTTATGCCTAAAACTTTAAATTTCATAATCCTAACTTCTAAACCAACAAATTCAAATCATAACCCTTAAATCCTTAAACCATAAACAGACAAGCACTAATCTCTAAAACCACAACCCTTGAATGATAAACCACAAACTTAAATATCTAAACTTTAACCTTTAAATCCTAAATACCAAACCTACAATCCTTAAATTATAACCACCTAAAGACCAACCACAAACATACAACCCACAAATGTATATCCCAAACCTATAACCTTCAAATTTATAACCCTTAAACCTTAAATTCATAATCCGAAATGTTAAACCCCAAATACTAAACCCTAAAAACCTAACCCACAAACTTATAGCTTTGTTTCATGTAGTTAAATGGTGTTCCTTTGTTATTGTTGCATAAATAGGTATGGCTAGTTGTTGTAGGCATTGAGGCCTTTGTTAACATTCTCATTCCTCCTTGAATGGAGGACATAATGTTGCAATTCTTGAAAAAGTGGCACTAATAGGGATAAAACTATAGGCCCTAACTCAACTATTGAGGGCATCTAAGAATGTATGAGCTTTTGGCACTTTGTGTGTATGAGAGACATAAAGTTAGACTAACAACTACTCATTACTTTACTTGAGAGGTGGTAACTTAAAACACATATTTTCCATTTGCTTGTTAGTGAAGCCACTATCACATTACCAAATATTTCCATTTAGATTGACCTCTCTATAGATGATGAACCTCTCCTCCCTATTTAGCTATGCTAGGATCTCTTGGGCTTACTCTACTAACTAACAAGTGCAAGGTGCAGCACATATTCCTTTACACAGTGCTTGACTAGCCATTTCCCCTTGACATAAATAAGGAAACCCTATGGAGGCATGCTAGGGCCTACATCATGATTCTTATCAATGCAATGTTGTTCCTAAATAAAAGTGGTAATTTCATGCATATGATATATTTTTAGAACTTATAGAACTTGGACACCATTGGATGGTATGTTAGATTACACTTGTGATTATAATATCTTATAATTTATCTATTTCGCTAATTTTTTTCCATATGACTTTTTTAGGTTTAGCTAGGGTTTGGCATTCCTTGGTTAACTCTAACATAGGGTTTTCCATGGCTCTATATTCAACAGTAGTAGCATAAAAAGATTCCTCCAATTACTGCAAGTTTAAGTAAAAGACCATCTCCAAAGCTTGCACTTTTAATGGGATCGAAAAGGGTTCCATTGGATGAGTTCACACCACTAGGTAGGCATTTGGTCAACCAATAGAGGAGTTCTAATAGCAGCTGATCTTTTGAGTTATACTAACATTACTTTGATAAACTTATTTTGAGACAATATGTCTTTCCACCTTTGAGTCCATGAATTTCTTGTACTCCACGACCATCTAACTCATATATATATCGATTGTAATTTTTACTAGACACCCTATGACATGTCATAGTGGCACTATTCTTGATTATTGTTATTATGGCCCACAGTAATCCTTAGCAAGTTATCACACCCCTTATCTACTATAGCTTAATCAGTTTTTACTAGTTGGACCATATCATACAATAGGTATAGCCCCCCAAGCATTATCATTTAATCTTGTAGAACTTTTTATATTTCTCTTATGTCGTATTTAACTTTTATTTATTACTTTTAGTTTAATTATCAGTAACATATCCTTTTCACCCTGTATAACATAGAGAGCACACACATTAAAATTCTAATTAGTTACATAGGCAGTCTTTTCTTGGATTAGTTCCATAAGTAACAATACATTAGGGTTTAGAATGTCCAAAGTGGGCACATCCACCGTTGGGCACACCGTAGCAAGGTGAGTTGCTATTTAAGTCAAAATAAATGTGTTTGTACTAAAGATCAATAAGTGGTACATTAAAGTTGAATAATTACACTATTTAGGTTTAGTAAGTCTTTCTATATACTTTTATCTTTCTTGCTTTTATGTTACAATCACCCACTAGTAATGCCTATTTATACTATAGTCTCATGTCCTTGATAGCGAGGCCCTTAGTATTATCATGTACTTATAAGGTTCCCTTTATCTAATAGTGCACACACTACTTACACCTAAGATGCCTATTTCATTAAGGTGTCACTTGTGGTGCAGAGGCATAATCGTAGGCCATTTAAACTTATGGCACTACCTTAGCAATAGTTACACTAGTTTAGCCATAACCGATACAAGTCCTTTAGTTGCAGTCCCTCCAGTAGCCATCACACTCTCAACTGACAGCCTTACATGTGGCACCACAACAAGTGTATGTGCCTATTCCAACCTTCTTATAGACTTATAGGTGTCATTGATCACTTGGTATGTGCTACAATAAGTGCAAGTGCCACTTTTGCATATCATGTGCGATTTAACCACTTGATATGCATCAACATCATAGGAACAATAAATGTAGCCATGACTATAGTTGTACGTATCTTATATGAGTCCGTCATAACAAAAATTTTAATTTGATATATCAAAAGCAAAAACCCCGTGAGTAATAGTATCAAAATCTAACAAACATCGATTAGGAGAAAGCAATTTAAGTATGAGCAATAGTAGTAAGACCTGTTAAATTAGAATTGTAAGAATTTTTAATTGTTAAGATCTTATGTATGATAATTAGAGCACCACGAATGTAAAGTTTATATTTACTTATATGATGGATCTGTAACCATGATTGAATTCAATGGAAGTTAATGAATTATTATCAACTAGATCTTCCCCTTCACTTTTCTCCTTGGTGGCGCTCTTAATGGATAAAAATTGTATATATGTGAAAAGTGAAAAGGGAACTTAGTCATAATCCTTATTTATAAAGCCTTGCTAATCCTCCCCATAAAATGTTTACTAGGCCTTTAGCCTACACAAACACTAAACCATACTAATCTATGCAGATGTACTAAGCCTATATCTTTAAGATTATAATTTTAAAATGGGTTTCATGCATATCTTACAATCGAAATAAACTTTAATTAACCAATTTTATTAAATTAAAAATTACTAATTAATAGCAGCTCACTTTTTGAAAAATTCTAATATTCTCTCACTTGAGCAATATTAATTAGGCTTTATATAAGTTTTAACAAAATATATTTTGAAAGTAAGACTTCAAACTGATTGATTAAAAACTTTTATATAACTATAATTAATTAAAAAAATTAGCCTTTTGAGATAACATCTTAACAATCCTATCTAATATAGCCAAATTAACACTAAATCAGAGTGGTCTTAATGTCTTTTATTAACATAGGACCAATCCATGGTTAGAAATGCTAGTGACTTTATTAATAATGAATTTTAGCGTGGCTATATAGTAAGAAAATAGCACCAAATGTGATCAAACGTGCTATTTTCATTATTGGTCCTCTATGATTTCTCTAAACTTGATTAGAAATCTGTATGCTATATGTAACTCTCACCCATATTCTTGAGATCATTTAATGGTGTCATTCTATAAAACTTACTTTCTTGACATCAAAATCATACTGAAGATGGATACTAATCTTAACAAAATTTCAATACCTATAAGTACATGTATAAGTAAAAGTATATAATAACATAGAATATCTATTTTATGATAATCATTAATGAAATTAAATATCTCATAGAAAAGAGGGTCTAACATAACAAATTGTAATATGAGAGTATCAAATATAAGAAATATGCTCCCACTAATTAAATACATTAGAAGACCCTAAGACACCTATACTTTTAACATATTTGTTAAATACTGCAAGTCTTAGTCCTTTAATCAGAGGATCAGCAATTATGTTGTTTGTATCAATATGCCCTACAGTAATGTCACTATTTTTCATAAAATCCCTAACCTTAAGATACTTTATTTTCAAATGTTTAGACCCACATGTAGTTTTGTTATTTTTGGAAAATAACACAACAAATTTGTTATCATAATAAATCCTTAGTGGATTAAAGATGGAATCAATATTGTGAAGATCAAAGATAAGATTCTTCAGCTAAATAGCTTGCGTAGCTACTTTATAACATGTAACAAAATTAGCTTGCACAGTGGAAGAAGCCAAAAGTGTTTATTTAATACTCTTCCAAGATACAACTCCTCCAACTAAAATGAAAATGTGTCATAAGATGGATTTCATATCATCTTAATAGTCAATAGAGTTAAAATTTGTGTATCCAACAATTTTAAGATTGTTAACTTTTTTGTAAACTAGCATATAATCTTTTATCTTTTGTAAGTATCTCAACATTTTCTTGATAGTAACCCAATAATCCATACTAAGGTTAGAAAAATACCTACCAAGAACTCCCACTACAAATGCCATGTCTAGCTTAGTGCAGACCTGTGCATACATAAGACTCCTCATTGCACTAGAATAAGGTATGTTTTTCATTGGTTCTCTTTCTAAATCATTCTTAGGACATTAGCTAAAATTGAGTTTATTACCTTTTATAAGAGGTGCATCCCTACTGTTACAATTTTGCATGTTAAATCTAGTAAGTACATAATTAATGTAAGACCTTTGTAAGAGTCCCAACAAACCTCCAAATCGATATTTATGAATCTCTATCCCAAGAATAAATAAAGCATTTTCAAGATCTTTCATGTTAAAAGTTTTCGATAATGATTATTTAGTCTCATGTAGCAATTGATTATTATTACTAGCTAATAGAATATCATCCACATAAAGGATAAGAAAAATTTACTTACTTTTACTGGTCTTAAAGCATATGCATTAATTAACTTTATTTTTATCAAAGCCTATAGAAGTGATCACCTCATCAAATTTAAAATACCATTGCTTGGAAGAATGTTTAAGCCTATAAATGGACTTTTTAAGCCAACACACTAAGTGTTCTTTTCCAGATTCTTAAAAGCCTTCTAATTATACTATATAAATTTCTTCTCTGAGATCCCTATTCAAAAAAAGTTATCTTCATATCCATATGATGGAGCTTTAAGTCATAGTGTGCTACCAAGGCCATGATAATTCTAAAAGAATCTTTAGATAACACTAGTAAAAAAGTTTCATTGTAGTATACTCCTTCTCTTTAAGTAAATTCTTTTACCACTAATCTAGCTTTAAGGCTTTCAACATTTCCATTAAAGTCTTTCTTAGTTTTGTATACCCATTTACAACCAATAGGTTTACATCCTTTTGGAAGCTCAACAAGCTCCCAAACACCATTGTGAGGCATAGAATTCATTTCATTTTTCATTGTATCCATCCCCATCTCAGACTATGGACTAGTTATTGCATCTTTAAAAGTTATAGGATCAACAACATGACTAATATCACAGTTACTCTTTCTAAGAAAAACTAAGTGATCATTAAAGATTACAAATTTATTTGTTTGGTAGATCTTTTCAAGGGCACCTCAACTTCATTCTCCTAAGCTTGAGTTACATTAGTGGATTCAAGAATTAGATTAGGAAGATGATCAAGAGGGAGAAGATTTGTATTCTACTGCACATGATCTTCTTTTTCAATATTTACTTGTACTGCAAGATGTTGTGGATTTAGCAAAGAAAAAATGACATATCCTGTGGGCTCATTATCATTGATAACTTCTATAATGCTTATATTTGTAGTATCCTATTTCAAAAATTTTGTCACATGTAACTCTACAATTTTGGCTCCACATTCTAGACAATAGAATTTGTACCCTTTGAAGTAGTCTAAGTACCCTATAAAGTAACATTGAGTAAATCTAGGCTCAATTTTCTTTTTAAAAGGATTATAAATTCTAACTTTTACAGGATATTTCCAAACTCAAAAGTGGTTCAAGCTAGGTTTCCTACCGGTTTATAAGTCAAAAGCTATTTTCAGTATAGATTTCTTGGGTACTTTATTCAATATAGATAATGCACATTTCATGGCTTCACCATAACAAAGAGATTTAGAAAGATTGGGTCCACTCATCATGCTCCTTATCATATCCTTAAGAGTACAATTTCACCTTTTAGCGATACCATTTTGTTTAAGACTACTATATATAGTATATTAGGTAATTATCCCATTTTCTTGTAAGTATTTGGCAAACGATCTCATATGCTATCCAGTTGTACCATGTCTACCATAATACTTATTACCTTGATTAGACCTAATAATTTTGATAACTTTTCCTAATTGTGTATTTACCTCTATTTTAAAAAATTTTAAAATTTTTGAAAGCATCAAACTTCTCCTTAATTAGGTAAAGATAACCATAATAAGAAAAATCATCAACTAAGGTAACAAAATATTTATTACCACATAAAGTAGAAGAAAGTGGTCCACTAATATTAGTATGTACAATTTCTACAAGGTCAGAACTTCGAGTTACTCCTCTGCTTTTAGTCTTAGTTAGCTTACCCCTTATATAATTAACACATGTGTCCAAGTTTAAAGAATTAAAAGAAGGTAAAGAACCATCTTTTATCAATCTATTAATTCTCTCATTTGAGATGTGACTTAATCTTTTATGGCATAACAAGAAAGACTTTTCACTAAGTAAGGTTCTCTTAGACACTATGTTTTCAAAATTCATATTATTGCATTCATAATTTTAGGCCAAGCATAATCTATATAAATTGTCAATTAGTTTATATTCGCTAACAATTTTAGAATTTAAAGACAAATTAACTTTTCCATTCTTAATAATAAAATGATAACCATGTTTATCTAAAACATAAACTAAAATTAAATTTCTCCTAAAGGAAGGTACATAGAAAACATTTTCCCAAATAAGTTTAAAACCATACTTTAAATTCAAACCTATTGTTCTTATATAACTGACTTCAACTTCAGCATTATTTCTAACTTTAAACTAAGCCTCTTTCTTACTTGGCTTCGATTTGCTTTTGAACCCTTGTAAACTAATGGCAATGTGAACAATTGCACCACTATCAAGCCACCAAGAGTTTAATGGGGCACTAACAAAATAGGATTCAAAAGAAATGAAAGCTACTGCTTTACCTTCTTGCTTACCCTTTTTCTCTAACAAAGATTTGTATTTCTAGCACTCGAATTTCTTATGACCTTTGTTTTTGCAGAAAAAGTGTTTACCATCTTTATTAATGATAGTTTTAGCACCACTTACCCCTTTTGTTTGATTACTACCTTGACTTTTGTTGTGCTAAAACTTATTAGAAGCTTTTGACCCAAACTTCTTAGGCTAGTTCAATTTTTTTTTGTGGTTAGGTTTAGAGTTAATAGTGAGTAAAGCACTCTCATTTTTCTCTCTTTTAAGTTTTTCCTCCTTAGAAACACATTTAGATATAAAATCATTAATACTTCAAACTTCATTCATGGTGTTATAGGTAGTTTTAATTTAGCTGAATTCACGAGAGAGAGAATTAATGGCATGGTGAATAATAAATTTGTTAGGTAGGGTGATTTCATGGGAAGTTAATTCATTTTTTATGTGAACTACTTTCATGATGAAGTCTCTAACATTTCTAACAAAATCATATCTTATAATCATTAGCTCACTTATAAGGTTCCTAGCCTTAGACTTACTAGATTTTTTATACATTTGACTAACACAATCATGAAATTTTTTAGTACTCTTAATCTCATCTAACTTACTCAGAAAATACGTAGAGATATATCTCTTAATGGCATGTCAGCACATACAATTCGCTCCATCCCACTTAGTAAAGAACTCCTTTTATTCAATAGTACTTTAAGTAGTGATAGTTGCAAGCGGATTAATAAGTAAGGCTATGTCAATGTCATTCATAATTAAGGCAAAATTTAAGGCTTCATTCCATCTCTTATAATTAGATATAATGATAGCTTAATTACCATTTATAGCAAAACTCACTATTTAAGATAAAAATGCAATAATTAACAAATGGATAATTTAAAAGAGAATATATAGATAGGGATAATTCCTAATATGCTATAATAACTAGAGAGTCTAGGTATATTATTATATTATTTGCTTTAGGTAGAGAATATGACATGCTAGCAAGTACTTTTCTTATAAGAGTAAGATGAAAATACCTAATTTTCAAAATCCATCCCTTTTAAGTAGATAGACTTTTTAAATTAATATATTTCCAACCATAATGCCTTATGCCCCATACCAAAATTATCTTACATAATAGCCTCATTTACGTAGGTGATTATATAAAATCATTTTAATACTATCTTATGATTTCTGAATAAGAAAATATTTCATTAATCACAATTAGTGAGCCACTTTAGCAATCAAGCACTTATAGTTATTAATTAAATTTTTTCTTATATTAGGAAAAAATTATCAAATATCTGAATTTGCTTACTCAACCATATGTATGCAATAGGCCACTCCTAATGTGATGTCAAAACTTAATGCATCTCAATGAGCCCTCAAATAGTATTACATAACAAAATCTTGAATAAAATTTAAAATTAACATAATTATGATGTCTAATTATGTTCACTCCACAAAATAAAAGAATTTAATTTAAAAATATTTAAAAATACTGAACATCATTAATGGATTACAAGCATATCACTTTATTTTTTAAAAAAGATTTCATAATTTTGTAATTCAAGAAAATACTATTTAATTAATTTAAAACAAAATTAATAAATTTTTTAAAGAGTTTCACACCATTACTGTGTGAAATATTTAAACATAATTAATATATAACAAACATTAATTATATAATTAATATATAATATATAATTAGTTAAGCTAATATATATGAAAACTATTTCATGCTATGTCTACTGGATATACAGGTTTATAACCCATGTCAGGATATCGACTCTTATAATTAGATGGAATAAGCTAACATTCTTGTGATAAAAGTGGTTGATCCTTTAACCACCAACTTATGGGTTAATGATTGGCATAAACAAGCATAAACCTATACCATTCAAATCCTTAAACTAACGACGTTAAACATGGAAGCATGGAAGAAAGAAAAAGAACAATATTCTAATGTTTTCCAAAAAATTTCATACAAAAAATGATAAATTAGGGTTTCTAATTCAACAATCCTAATATATAGAAGGAAACATTCATCAATAAAATTATTTGAAAATATGCTATAATTTCATTGAATCTTTCATGCTTTATGAAAAACACAATACATGGTATAACTCATCAGATCCAAAGATCAATTTCATATTGTTATGATGAGAAATTGATCCATAATTTTTCCAATGAAAAAATTCATGATAATGCATTAAAGAATTATAAAATAAACATTATAAATTAATTATATGATTTTATTTTAATAATCATACATATAAAATTTCATTATAAACCTTTAATCAAAATAATATGAAATATAATTAATTATTTTGGGTTCTAATATTATACATGTGAGTTTTGATACCACATATAAGAGTTTTTAATTATTAAAACTCATGTATGATAATTAGAACACCACGAATGTAAAGTTTGTATTTATTTACATGATAGATCTACAAGTATTGTTGAATTCAATGGAAATCAATGAATTCTTATTAACTAGATTTTCCTTTTCACTCTTCTCCTTAGTAATGGTTCTCAATAGGTAGAAACTATATATATGTGAGAAGTGAAGTGGGGACCTAACTATAATCCTTATTTATAAAACCCTAATAATCCTTCCTATAAAAGGTTTACTAGGCCTCTGACCTATACAACTATCAAATCATATTAACCTATGTAGATGTGATAAACCGATATCTTTAAGATCATAATTTTAAAATAGGCCTCATGCATCAATCAGGCTAGACTTTAATTAGTCTATTTCATTAAATTAAAAATTACTAAATAATAGCAGCTCGCTTTATGAAAAATTCCAATAAGAATCCCCTATAATAGGATCCTACGGTGTAGATTGCAATGATTCTTCAATCTTAAACCCAACTTGAGGCCTGAAGCTTCAATGATTTGCTTAAAGCTTCAGTATGTCAACCTTTTAGTTTATAAGTTATGTGTTTGTGCACTTATTGTTAATGTATAGATTTATAGCTTTTTATCCTACCATTTATGTTTATGATTTTTATATTTATGCATTGATCGCTATGTGCATTTATGAATTTATTGATTTCTGTCTGTGTAGATTTATAAGTATATCCATTGATGGATTTCTAGAATTTTATTTTCATGATTATATGCAAGTTACTTACTTATGTGTGTGGTTAATTGTTTAAGTAGGTCGCATGTGTAACAAAGATAAAACCTCATTGTGGAATACTAAAAGTAACATTGTTATGAGCACTTTCTTACTACAGTTAATAATTTACCAAACAAATTTGACATAACCAATATTACTAAATACATAAGTAGCTATGAATCACAAATTGCCTCACATGAACCAAAATATGATACATTTATGAATCAATATGTCATAATGGGCAAATTCTTTTATTTTAAAAAATCATAAAATTTTAGAAAAAGTCATATTAAATACAATTATTGATAATTTAATTTTAAAATTGAATAAAACTTTTTATTATTTACTTTGAATCTTAATTTTTATGCATTATCTATATTATATTTTCTTTTAATTAGATTTATTTTTGTCATTTTTTAGAATTTTTTTTATAAGTTTTAGAGTTTGTTATGAAATCTTGAACTTAATTTATTTTTAAATTGAGTAAATTTATTAATTACTTTCCTCTTATATGTCATAATTAATATTATTACTAATGAAAAATCATCTTTAATTTTTTTAAAATTATAGAGATTATATAAATTTTTATGCAATATATGTTAAAGTAAATTGAATAATATTTTTATCCTTATTATGTACCTAACTTAGTGTCCCAATTAAAGCCATGCCCTATGAATCAAAATTTTATTCAACACATATCTTATAACTATATCCTATACCGAAGCATATCATGAATTAGGTAACATTGGACATAACTAATGAAATATATCTTGTTATATGTACTTACAAAAAAGTAACCATTTATACAAAGCATTACAGCCACAATTATGCACTTTTTGTAAAATTCTCCATAGTTAAACATTCTTACTATAAACAAATTAATAAATAATAGCCATAGTAGTATAACTTGAATATTATACTGAGTTAAAGCCTTCTTTTGCCCTCAATCTTTAAATATGCTATGCATAAATCTCACAATTTCTTACTTCCCTATATATAAGCACTTGGATGCCATGCTATACATCCCTTGCACTTTATAGAACATGGAGAGCATGTACATAGGAAACCTCTATCTAACCTTGCTTTAATTCTTAGAACAAGTCCTTTAATACTTTAACCAAGGTAGGCACCAGTGACATATGAAACTTTAGCTATTATCAAGTGTTAGTGTATATTTTAGTAGCCAATCATATGATAATTGTATTTGCATACATTATATTACATCTTCTTTACAAATGCATTTTAATTATTATGGTTAATGTTATTCTATGTAATATAAGTAAATATAATAATTGTCTCTAGAATAATTTATATTATTTCAAAAATGTTCCTAATCGAGTATTATTATAAATTAGGATAATAATAATGCATTAAGACTAGCATATGTGTTAGTAAATGATTGTTGACATGAATATGTGATATCAAGTCAATCCACACATGCATGTTAGGGAACAAATGTATTAGATTAATTAGCCATGATAATCTTACATGGATCACTATATAATTATCATAAATAATTTTGATAGTGACAATAATATACATGATCCTATTACTAGAAATCACTATGATTTCCTATATGATGAGTCATATAGTTTGATGCCATCAAATATTACCTATAATAAGGTTGGCCTAAAAGGTGGGGATTAAATATATCATAAATCATGCAAAGGGATATGAGTGATTTAGATAGGATTTTATCCCTCTTATATAGGATAAGTGATATTCATGAACGCTTTTGATTGAGTGACATTATAAAATACATGATTGTGCTCAAATGGATTAATATATAATATTAATTTATTTATTTTAATAAGTTTACTGAAAAATCAAGAAACATATAAATTAAATTATAAAAAAGGTGACATATTCCATGCTTCAAGTTCAATTGGGAATAGTTAGAATGAAAGGGACTAAATTACCTAAGATATTAGTCATGGAAAGGTTATATCGAATCACTAACATCCTTCCTATAGGTGACAGTGATGTATTGCTAGATACTAATAATCATCTATGATATTAAAAAAAATATTTTAGGATCACTGCTAATGTAATGAGAATTTATAGGGTTACACAAAAAAAGCATGTCAAATATTAGGCTTATAGTGTAATTAATAACTCTAAGTCAGACTAAAGCTTGTAATTATGATGGAACTAATATGATTAGGTTTCACTAAGTAATAGTACAATATAATTAAGTTATACTTAAGAGAAACTAAATATGGATCGATTATTAATTAAAGTCACATTTGGGCCTAGTTAATAATTAAATTCTAATTTTCTTCTTTCTTAAAGTAATTCTAGTTAGATATCAAAAGAGAAAGAGAAAATAAAATTCTTGTAAAAAAGAAATACTTGGCTAAAAAATTAAACAAATGATTTAACAAATATCTAGCAAAGATTAGAAAAGCATATGATTATTATTTATGAAAGAGAGAAAGAGAGCAATCTCATTTAATTAGATGGAGTATTCGACTTATTTATGTGGATACCATAGAAATGTTGCCCTTTTAGACAATGTTCATGATTCATGATAATCTTGTTCATGTATTCATGATCATTTAGTTAATACATTTGTGACAAATCTAATTGAAATTAGACATTGTTCGAGTGTTTGAGCACAAACCTTTCATGTATTTGTAATCGAATCATTTAGATGTTAGTAATAAGATTGTTCATTAGGAAATAGAAGTATATATACATATATATATATATATATATATATATATATATATATATATATATATATATATATATATATATATATATATATATATTGAAGCAAATGAGTTTCATGTAACAAAGGTATAAACATTAACATTAATTTATGCCTTTTTCACTTGGGTCCTTGGTGGCTTTTAGGCTAAAATTTTTAATTTTTCACTATGCTTTTTTATCCAAAACTTGGCATCAACTCCACCATTGCAATATCTCCAAAAATCATGGACTTCCATTATTTTATTGAGAATAATTGGGCCATAATGTGAAGGTATCTATTCAAGAAACATCCATAAAACTTGACCTTGTCTAAGCCCATGCCTACCCTCTCAATAGCTCTATTAAATCTAACTTTTTCTTATCAATTATAGAGAGAGGAAAAAGATAGGTAGAAGACATGAGATACTATACCTATATAATAGACATATAAAGATATTTTATTATGACAATATTTTTTCACTATCTTCTCACCTAACTCCTTTTGAGTGTAACATAAAGTTTTTTCTATCTTATATAATGTAAATTAAGGATGACCAAGGAAGACACTTGGAGAAATTACTACATTCTAGGTTGTTTAGTTCATTTTCTCATTAGCATGAGAAGATTTAGCTAGTTAGGAGGCCATATTATGCCATATTTTTATTTTATGCCTTTTAATGTATGAGATATGTTAGATAGTATGCATGAAAGGTTAATAATAATGAGATTTAAAATAATTAAATTAATTAAATCCCTCAATGTAAATATTAAGTCAATAATAATTTATGATACCTTCCAATGTTTGGCATTCATTGAGGCCTTGAGTAATATAAAGTAAGTTTGGTAAAGTAAAATACCTTATCTATCTTGGTAAGATGTAACAAGATAAAAGTGATATTTGATTTTCAATTATTGAGTCTAACTTAACCAAGTTATTTGAATAAGGTAAGGGGCTTAGAGGCATAAATTTAGGCTTTAGTTTATAAGATGGACTAAAATAAAAGAACAAATGCTATTTACTTAACTATCTAAGAATTGTATATGATGCAATTGACAAGTGTTACCTACTTAAATAGTTAAATATTGAGTGATTAGCCAAAGTTGACTTAAAACTAGATGAAATATGGATCTTAACCCTTTTGAAAGTCTTAATGATGTGATTTTTTGAATTAATAGTGAAGCATATTAGTTTAAATAAAATAATGGAAGAAATATTTAATAAAAGACCTATTAAATGATTAAAACTATTAATTATTTTGCATATTTATGTTATTGATATAAATGGCACACATACCAAACATAATATCATTATAATCGATCTTTAAGAAGGACAAATTAGCTAGGATAAATTTCTTGGATTAGTATAGAATTTGAGGATAGTCCCTAAACATGAGTAAAAGATGTATATATTAGAAGGATCCATTCCTTAGCCACCTAGAGTTAGTGTACCTTGTGCTAAAAAAGATACTTAAAGGAAGCGTCATGACAATCCTTTAGATGTTAATTGCCTCATGTTAGCTATATTTAAAAGTAACATGAGAACATGGATGTTTATGACATGCTCAAGAACTTTAAAAAGCTTTATCAAGGGTAAGCTTGACATGGAGAGGTATGATTACTCTAAAGCATTATTTTAATGTAAATAAGTAGTAAGAAACCTTCTTAGGTCTCATATACTCAAAATGATTAAATATGTTAAGAAATTTGAATGACTGGGTTTTCCATTAGGCTAAGAGTTGGTTATTAACGTAGTTCTATAATCATTGCCATAAAGTTACAATTAATTTGTCATGAATTACAACATGAACATAGTTAACAACTCACTACTAGAGCTATTAAGCATGTTGTGAACTACTGAATAGGCTTTGCACAAGGCAAAGCCTAATACCATAATGATGGTATAAAATAGCAAAGGAAAAGACAAGAAAAAAAGGATTTTACATCTAAGTGTAAGTGTAAGCCTAGGTATTTTATATGAAACCTAAAGGTGATATGGCTAAGGAAAGGAAATGTTTCCATTGTAGTGAAACTAGACATTGAAAGAGGAACTGCAAGTTCAACCTGCAAGATTTGATAAGGAAGAAGGAAATAAGATTTCTACTTCAAGTATTCTTGTTATAGAAGTTAATAAACACCAGTTTATAATATAGATACTAAACCATTCAAATCAAATGATCTGAACCTAACCTATCACTAGCATTATTGCTTAGGCCATATAAATGAGAAATGTATATTCATGCTCTATAAAGATAGACTCTTAAACTTATTTAATTTTGAATCACATAAGGTTTGTGAATCTTGTTTGTTAAGCAAGATAACTAAAGCCTATTTATTGGACACAATGAAAAGGCTAATAATCTATTAAGTCACATACATACCAATGTATATAAGGCTATTAGTCACTTATTAGAGGCAATTTTTAGCACTTTATTATATTTATTGATGACTTTAATAGATATGGATATGTGTATTTTTATAAAATCATTTCAAAAGTTCAAGGAATTCAAGAATAAAGTGCAAAAGCAAACACTTTGACTAGATTAAAGTGAACATTACTTAAGCCAAAAGTTTAATGACTACTTGAAAAAGTGTGGTATAGTATCATGACTCATTCCACTAAGAATGCCATAATGGAATGATATTTTAGAGAGACGAAATCATACATTATTAGATATTTGTGATTTATGATGAGTCATATAGTTATTTATATTTCCTTTTAAGGATGCTCTTTAGAGATAATTACTTTTAAACTCAATTGTGTTCCAATTAAAATGATTTAAAAGACTCTATATAAAATATGGATTGAGAAACATATCAATATGCCTTTTATAAAAATTTAGGATTGTGAGGCCTATGTAAAATGTCAAGCCTTAGACATGCTTAAACCTAAATCTAATAAATGTTACTTTATATGGTTCCATAAGTAAATTAGAAGGTACTATTTCTATAATCTTACTTAAAATAAAGTGTTTGTTGCATGAACTAGTGTTTCCTAAAAAGAGAGTTTATTTTTACAAAAATCAATGGGAGAAAAATAAAACTTAAAGAAATTTAAGACTTACAAAATAATATTAAACCTATATATGAACTCGAATAAATGCAATAAGTTATTGAGGAACAGGAACCTATTCAAGTAATATAAGGCCTATATTGATCTAGTAGGACATGCCATAAGCTTAAAAGATATGGATTTCTTATGACTTAACGTGTTAATGTATTGCTCATGGATCAAGATGTACCCATAACCTACTAAAAAGCTATTAGAGGGTTAAACTCTAAGAAATAGCCTGAAGCCATGAAATCTAGATAGATTCCATGTATGCTAACTAAGTATTGACTTTGGTTGACCTACTTACAGGTATAAAACCCAATAAGTGCAAGTAGGTTTTCAAGAAAACTAATATGGATGGTAATGTACAAACCTTTAAAGGGAGATTAGTTACTAAAAAATTTAGGCAAATTCATGATATAAACTATAATGAAACCTATTCCATAACTATCATGCTTAAATCCATGCAGATCTTGCTTGTTATTATAGCTTTTTATTATTACAAAATTTAGTAGATGGATATTAAAACTTCTTTCCTTAATTAGAAGTTTTTTAAGGATGTGTACATGACACAACTTGAAGGTTTTGTTACTCTTAAAAATTTTAGAAATGCCTGTAAGTTGCATAGATCCATTTATAGGTTAAAACAAGCTTCCAGAGCTAGAATCTTTATTTTAATAATGTGATCAAAAAGTTTAGTTTTAACAAGAATAAAATTGAATTTTATATTTATAAAAAGGTTAGTGAAAACAAAATTATTTTCCTTACACTATATGTGGATGAAATACTACTCATAAAAAAAGATATCCCTACACTGTAGGCTATAAAGACTTAGTTATAGAATTATTTTTCAATAAAAAACTTAAGCAAAACTGCCTGTGTGCTAGGTATTGAGATTTATAAAGATAGATTAAAGAAATTAATTTACTTAAGCCAGAGCACATATATTAATAAAGTATTGAAACAGTTTAGCATGCAAGAATCCAAAAAAAAGCTTTTACCCATGTCACATGGTATAAATTTGTCTAAAATTTAGTGTCCTATAACACTAGATGAGAAAGATTGCATGAATAAGATTCCATATGCTTCAACAATTAGATCTATCATATATGTTATGTTATATACTCATCCTGATATCTTATATGCCTTGAACATGACAAGCAGGTTCCAGTTAAATCGTGATTAATGTCATTAGATTGCTTTCAAGAATATCCTTAATTACTTGAAAAGGACTAAGAATTCATTCTTGACATATAAAAATAAGGTGGAATTGGTTGTAAAAGGTTACAATGATGCTAGTTTCTAGTGTGATAAAGATGATTTCATATTATAATCAGGATATATGTTTTACTTGAATGGTGATGTTGTGAACTAAAAGTGTTTAAAGCAAAAAATAATGAATGATTTTACCATAGAGGTTAAGTATATTAATGTATCAAAAAAGATTGTTTAAATTAGAAAGGTCATTATTAAAGTTCAATCCTAATAGATCTCTATTGCAATAATAATAGGGCTATTGCATAGGTTAAATAACTTAAATCTCCCTAGTGATCCAAAGCATATGCTTTTCTACTTCTATCCTATCCATGAAATCATCAATGGATGAGATGTGAAGATATGCAAAACACCAATAGATGATAATATCATTAATCCACTAACAAAGCCTTTGGCGTAGCAAGAAAATCATAGCCACACTTAACCACCTTGTATTAGATACATGAATGATAGGCTTTTGTGCAAATGGGAGATTATTAATGTATACTTTACCAACCAATCATAGGATGATTATTTCTTTATAATGTCATTACAATTATAGTGTTTCATGTTATATCTATGTAATATAAGTAAATATAATAAATATCCCTGAAATAATTTATATTATTCTTAAAATTTCCTTAGTGGAGTATTATTGTGAATTAAGGTAATAATAACACATTAAGACTAGTATGTACATTAGTTGACAACCATTGTCATAAACATGCAATATCAAATTAACTTATAAGTACATGTTAAAGTACAAGTGTCCTAAACTAACCTGCCATGAGAATCTTACATAAATTGCTATGTGAGTGTTACAAGCAATTTTTATTGTAAAAATAATATACGTGGTTATTTAACTTGAAAACATTATGGCTCCTTACATAAAAAGTCATGTACTTTGATGCCATCAAATGTCATTTGCAATAAGGTCAGCTTAAAAGTTATTGATTAGGTGTATTATGAATCATGCGGAAGGATGTGAGTGCTCTAAATAGGATTTTATCCTTCCTATGTAAGAAAGGTGATATCTATATGTTTTTAAACTAAATGAAACTATAAAATCTATGGTCATGCTCAAAAGGATCATTATACGATATTGATTTATTTATTTTAGATAGTTTACTTAGGAATTAAGAAACACATAGATTGAATTATAAAGAAGGTCACACATTCTATGCCTCAAGTTTAATTTGGACATCTAGGATAAAAGGTACTAAATTATATATGATATTTGTCTAAAAAAGATTATGTCAAGTTATTAACATTCTCACTACTTAAGTGACAGTGATGTATTACTAGATACCACTCATTATTTATAATACTAAAATAGGATTTTAGAATCACTGTCAATATAATAAGAATATATAAGGTTACACACAAAGAGTATATCAAATAAGTTGTAACTAAGAACTCTTAGTCAAAATAAGGCTTCTAATTATGATAGGTCCAATATGATTGGGCTTCATTAAGTAATACCACAATATGATTGGGCAATACTTAGGGAACACTAAATATGGGTTAATTATTAACTAGAGTCATACTTGGGCTTAGTCAATAATTAAAGTTCAATTATCTTCTTTCTTAAAATAGTTCTAGTTAAAGATTAAAAGGGTATTTTATCTATGGGATAAAATAAAAATCCCTTTAAAAGGAAATATTTGATTAAAATATTAAACATATAATTTGATAAATATCTAGCTAAGATTAGAAAAGCCTATAATTATCATCTATTAGATAGAAAGAATATCATGAGATGATTATATGTGTGATCTAAAACAAAAAAAGTACTATAGTTAACACTATGTTGAGAAAGAAAATGATCCTATTTGATTAGATCAAAGTATTTAACTACTTGTGTGAATACTATAGAGGCATTGCCTTTTTGGAGAACATTTGTGATTTGTGATAATCTTGTTCATGTATTCATGATTATATGTTTGTATGTTTATGATAGATCTAAATGTGATTAGATATTGTTCAAGTGTTCCAACGTATACTATTTATGCTTTCGTCATCGAATCATTCAGACATTTGGAATGGCATTGTTCATTAGGAAGCAGAATTAGATTTTCTATAGTAAATGAATTTTGTGCAACAAAAGTATAAACACTAACATTGGTTTATGCTTCTTTCACTTAGATTCTTAGTGAGATTTGGTGTAAAATTTTTAGATTTTTACTGTGTTTTCTGATTTGAAACCTAATGTCAACTCCATTATTATAAAACCTTCAAAATTTGTGGACCTCCATCATCTTATTATGAATAATTGGGCTATAATGTGAAGGTATCCATTCAGGAGACATTCACAAAACTTGATCTTATCTAGGCTAACACCTACCCTCTTAATACGTCCATCAAATCTAACTCCTTCTTGTCCATTATAGAGAAAGGAAAAGGATAGACATAAGAGATAAGATGTTATACCTATGCAATAGTCATGTGAAACATTTTATTGTAATAATATTTTCCACCATTTTTATTATTAACATTACTCAACATTATCTTATGTTGATGTTACAACCCTTATTTTTGTAATCATATAAGCACAAGTAATGAAAAGGGATTCTTAACTATAAAAAGTTAGTAAGGAGGAAGGTTTATAGCCATTACACAAGGGACACCCCACCATTACACAAGAGAGTTCATTGACTAACCCTACCATCTGAGGTTACCTGTGCACTCTACTAGACCAACTCTACCATTATAGATGGGGAGGTTGATATGTGAGCTAAATTCCCCCTTTTAATGTAGATATAGTAAAAAAAAATAAGCATTTTGAGAATGAATTTTAAAAAAATAGTAGAATAAAAATTAATATTTATTTGCCCAATAACATTTTGGCCAAAAAGCCCTTTAATCTCTCTCATTGCACTTTTTCCTTTCTTTTTCTAAATTGAATAGTTATTAAGCAATTAATGTTTCTTAAAGTTTTTCATTTATACAAATTTCATTATTATATGTAGGAAACTTGAACTATTGTAAAAAAACTATTTTAGATATTGCAAATTTTTAGGGACAAGTGGTGATTCTTACTAATAGATCTGTTAAAAAGTGATAACCTAATCCTTTTAGATTGACTTAAATTAAAAAAATTTATATCAAGCCACTTTAAGGTTGAGATACTTTTGAATTAGGTTAGGTTGGTACAATATTAATCCTAGGTTAATATTTATCATTCATTATTAAGCAAGTTTTACAACATATTATATTTTAAATATTAATTTTAATATTACTAATTCATTGAAATGAAATAAAATTATTATTCACTACTACCAAATTATTGATAGACTTTAATGGATAGATGTTGGTTACCATTATTATTAATGTCTATTTTGACATGTTGCCATTTTTGAAATTATATAAAAAACCTAAGATGACAAGCATTAATTATGACTAACATCCATAATGATGTAATGGAATTTTTTTAAAATATTAGGAAACTTATTACAAAATTTTAAAATTAACTAGCATATAAAGATCAGCTTTTTTGCGGTTATAAAAGAACTTATGGCATTAATTTTCTACATAACCATTGTATAAAGGCATTGAAAGCATCACACTAGAAAAAGTAAAAATTTCACATATTAGTTTTGGATTTAGCTAATGTCTAAAGGTATGATAACTACTAGCTTACTTTGAATGGGTTATGCATAAGATATCGACCTTGTTTCAATAACCGATGTCCGTTATTTTTCACAAAGCTTGTAAATTTTACTTGTACTTTTTTTATGTTTGGGTGGAATTTAAGCTTACCTCACTCATTCTTGAAAATACCTCAAATTTTGTGGAAGAATCCCATCCAGGATTTTAATGCTTTCTACTATTTAAAGTAGAAGCTATTAAAGTCCTAGATAGGATGCTTCCATAAAATTCAAAGAATTTTTCAATTAAGAGTAAGGATGGGTTATTTATTCTTATATTCCAACTAGTACTTTAGAGTTGATAATGAAAGTTGATATTTGCAAAACCTTATATAGCACTACCTCTTATTCTCTCCTTCAATAAGATCAAAAGATTACTAGGTTTCAATTGAGATATTCAAAGCTTTCTTAAACACATGAGAATTGATAACAAGGATAAGGATTTCAATACAAATAGGATGTAAATTTAGGTGTGTAATGATTTTGCTATAAAAGTGTTTTTGATAATTTATTATAGTTTTTGTATAGTTCTTTTATGAAATACATATAAATGTAATGATTTAGAAAGAAATAAAATTTCAAAATTTAATTTGCATAGTTGTTTATCTTTTTTCTCATTTGATTATACTTTTATAATAAATTATTTAATAATAATTAAATTTTTTCTATAAATTTGTTTATTCAGCATTTGGTTTACAAAGTGTACAAATAAAAGAAATCAAAATACAAAGAACTTTATGTATAAATTTGCAATATGAATGCATGATAACATGTCGATTATTAACAAAAATGACATCTAAAAGTATTCAAAACATTTTTGTTAAGCAAATGTTAACCTTCAACACTTCAATTTAGGACTTAATTAATGTCTAATATGATGGCATTTATAATTTTACAAGAATACATGAAAACTTAAGATATTAATGTTTTACAAAATTGTTGTCTAAAAAGCATTTCAAACATTTCTCAAGGAAATGTTAAATTTCTTTCATTTTGATTTTGGACTTGATTGACATCTAAAAGTATAACAATTGTCACTTCTTTAGAGAAAAAGCATACTTAAGACCCAATGCCTATTTCTTTTGATGCTACTTATAAATTTTATTACCACTCTCCATTTTAAACATCCTAGTGATGCCTTAGGTTCCATTATCCAACTTTAGCATTTATGTGGAGTGGGAAGACACCTTCCCTACCATTTTATCTAATATTTTTAGAGATGTTAGAGAATTTTCTAGAAGAATTACCTACTCTAATTTGTTTTACTTTATCACATTAGTTAGTCTTTAAATGTATTAGATGAAATGATGGGGAAGTTATCTTCCTCTTCCACATAAATGCTAGCATTTGTAATAGAGGCAAATATATTATTTAAATCCATGATTTATCAATATGTGAGAAGATTTTTTATTTTAAGATAGCAATGAGATTTGATAGTGAGGATGGTAGCAAGGATTAAACAATTCACAATTTCCTTTCTTTTTTTTATGTAATATTAGTTTATAGGGTTTCTCATTCTGTTTGTTAATGTAATAATATATAGAATTGAATAAAATTATAGAATATATTTTCATAATTTGATGTCTCCTTTCTCTTAATTTTATATGATTTATTGGAAAAAAGGTGTTGGTGATTACCAAATATGACATGAATTTGCAAAATTATTAGTGTACTTTCTAATAGTTGATGTAATTTTACATTATAATAAAATGATTTACAAAGAAATATTGACTAAGTAAGGGACATCAGTTGTACATAAATAATCAACATCTAAAAGTATTATCATGACAATTTCTAATAAATAACTAATGTTAAATTACATTTATTAGAATGAAGTTATGTTTATATCGATGACAGATATTATAATAAAATCAACATTTAACAACTGACTTAGTTTACTTAATCTCATTTTACACGTTGGCATTTTCTAGTAAATAGCATGAAAAGCAAAATGATGTTACTAAAAAAAATATAAAACACTAGCAAGAGAACAAAATATAAGACTAAAACACTATGATGCCATTTGTAAAATCATGATTCCTCCAATATGAAACTCTAACTTACAAAATTCTAGGACTCTAACAAAATTGCAAAGCATAAGTTAATGTTTTACTTTTCTATGCAAACAAGGTAACTTTACCAAATATTCTAAGGTTTTCATTTTATGTGTCTTAATATTTTTAGTGTAAATGTGTCATTTTGTTTGTTTAGGCTCTGCTTTGACATTTTTAACTTAGGTCATTAGGATTGAGGTTATAAAACTAATCTAAAATGTTTCTAATTCTTTGTTAGCTCATGAATATGCACCATAAATTTAGGCATGAAATAGATTACACATAAAATATTATCTTTGCAAATGTATGAAATTATTTTGATTTTAGGTATATACGTGGAAAATGTTTAACAATGAATGATTTTGGTTGCATTTTTTATGCATATAAATGTATGAATGTATTTAGGTTTTGGCTACATAGTTAAGAATATATATAGATTGTGATGATATAAGGTTTACTTAATGTTCTAGTATATGGTTCTCATTAAATTAGCTAATCATGAATTGAAACTAGATTCATGTTGATTAGCATAGTGCTAAATAAGAAAATAAGGCTAACAAATTCATCAAATTCATAGTTTCTCAAAGGGGAAAAGAATTTAGTGATGACCTCATATAGTGTCCTTACTCTAAATGTTGTTATGTTAAGAGGGTGATAGTCATTCAACTATATAATCATTTATTTACCCATAGCATTGACATCGAGTGCACATGATCAACATGGCATAATGAAAGTAACTTGTGTGGCACATCTAACAATCATGAAGATAAGGGTTTCAATGCTTGCTTAAAGGATATGATTCATAATATTGTAGATAATTTTGTTAAGCATTTACAAGTCCTCAATGGCTTGTTAAGTGATGCAGAAAAGTTATTGTATCTTGGTTGTAGTAAATTCATTCATTTATTTATTGTATTAAGATTGTTCAAATTGAAAGTAAGAATGAGTGGCATTATTACAATTATTGAAAGACATACTTTTTGAAAGTAATATACTATTAACTTATGCTTGTGATACGAAGAAGATCATGTGCTTGATGGGCATACTATCAACTTATTTTTATAATATAAAAAAGATCATGTGCTTGATGGATATAGAGTATAAAAAGATTCTTACTATCTTAATGATTGCATAATGTACTAAAAGAAGTACAAAACATTGCATGAGTATTAAAAATATAGAATATCCCATTACAAATTAATGAAGCATAAAGGTAACATTAAATAAGAGGCTTTGGCTAAAGTGTCGTGGTATCTTCCTATAATACTAAGGTTTAATTGCACGTTTGCTGATACAAGAGATGCTAATAACTTAGCATAGCATGTAGCTTAGATGATTTTTTATGGTAAGCTTCGTTATCTAGTGAAGTCTTCTCAATAGAGAATAATTAACTTATTATTCCTTAAATTCAATAAAGAAGTAGAAAACTTTAGACTTGCACTGTGTATTGATGGAATAAACCCTCACGATAATATAAGTAATAAATATAGCACATTACTTATGATATTAGTGATTTACAATCTTTTTCTTTTATTATGCATGAAGCAAGAGTATTTAATGTTAACATTGTTGATATTGAGCATAAAAAACCAATAAATGACATAGATGACTTCTCGACATTACTCATTAAGGACTTCAGACTTATATTAGATGAAAGTCTGTTAGTGTTTAACACATACTATTAGAGTCTTTCAGGTTACATGCTATGCTCTTACACAATCAATAACTTCCCAGCTTATGGAAACTTATCAGGGTATAGAGTTAAAAAGGCATTGAACATGCCCTATTTGTGAAAATGGCATGCACTCTTATCCATTTAGGCATTGGAAGAAAATAAGATATCTTAATTACAAGAGATTTCTATCTTATTCCTATAATTATCATAGGTTAAGAAAGGTTTTTAATGGTATACTAGATGAAACAATGGCTCTAAAGCCTTTAATTAGAAAGGAGGTTTATGAAAGGATGAAAAATGTTGATGTTGTTTTTAGTAAATCGAATGCACCTATAAGTGGTAACACTTTATGGAAGAAAAATTCACACTTTTTGATCTTTCATTTTAGAAGGACTTATTTGTTAAGCACAACAGTAATGCCATACATGGAGAGAAAAATGTATGTCATAATTTGGTCAAAATATTCTTGAACTTGCTAGATAAGATAAAAGATAGAGTTATGGCTAGACTATACTTACAAGATATGACTATACAGTAGGAACTAACATCAATAAAAAGGGACAACATACGTATTTGCCTCAAATTTGTCATATCTTGTCTATTAATAGGAAATTAAGCTTTTGCAAGTGTCTACATGGGTCAAAGTACCCTATGGCTATTTTTCCAATATCAAAAAACTTATTTCTATGAAAGATCTAAAATTAGTTAGTTTGATGTCTTATCATTGTCATATTTTGATGCACTAACTTCTACTAGTAGCCATTTAAGGAATGTTACCTAAACACATGAGATAAGTAACTAGAAGACTTTATTTCCTTTTTAATGCATTATATGCTAAGGTTATGGACTCAAATGATTTGAATTAGTTATAAAAGGATGTTGTTATCATGCTATGTTAACTTAAGATGTATTTTCCACCCTCATTCTTTGATATTATAGTTTATTTGGTTATACATTTGGTGAGAAATGTAAGTCTTTGTGGACTAATTTAATTGGGGTAGATATACCTATTTAAGTAATATAAAAATATCCTAAAAGGATATGCATGTAACTAGAATAAGCCTGAAGGTTATATTATTTATAAGTTACATTATTAAGGATTACACTAAATACTTTTCAATTATAAACACTATTAAAATTCCTAAACCTTGTCATAAGGCAAGAATTTTAGGGAAGAGTACATTAGAAACTAGAGTAAAGACCATAAACTCTGAAATGTAAGCACATGCACACCTCTACATTTTGTAAAATAGTGAAAAAGTTAGACCTTACATGGATAAGCATATTGCTTTCATGAAAACGCTCTATCTTGGAAGGAATAAGCAATGAATATAAGCTAAACATAATTACTCATTCATCATGTGGTTCTACAACCATGTAGGGAGCATGATAGAGTTAATACTAGATGTTATTTTTAAGATTATCATATGGTTAAGTCATATGGTTAACTAATTAAACTTGCATAAAGATCATATCTTATCAAGTATATAACATCAATTAATTTTTTTCCAAAAGGGAATAAGATAAAAAAGAGTATCATGCAAAATAATAGGATCAATCTTCTACCTTAAGCAATGTATGTCTCTATTACCAAAGATGAAAACTTTATTTATGTGATGATGTCATATTATAGGTTCATCAAAGACATATGGGAGCTTGATTACAACCAATTTAAGCATCTTATCTTTTGATGTAAATAGGTGGAGAATGATAACATTATACGAGTAGATAAGGTAGGATTCATATGGGTGGATATTTGTAAAAAAAGTCATAAGGGGGAGCCATTCATATTGGTATCTTAAGCAAAACAAGTTTTTTATACGTTGAACTTAGTTAATAATAAGTGGTCTATAGTTCTTCAAAGGAAAAAGATAAATTTTTAGTAATGGGAATGAAGAAAATTTAGTTACTAATGTTGAAGACACACATTCTTTCTCAATAGAATTACCTCTGGTTAATCATGAAGGAAATTTGAAAGAATTTTATCTGGAAAAATTATCATAGTCCCTCCTAATAAATTTCTTACCATAAGTTCAAGTTACTGATGTCCTCATTTTTAAATTTATTCTTACATATAAAATTACTTGCTTGTTACTTTATAATTTGTTAATAAAATATATATGGTTAATGTAGGTCTCATGTGGGAGATATACATCAATGATAACTTAAATATACTTCAATAGAAAAATATTTATGATAAATTAGAAAGTAATTTTGCTTTCACTAATAAACCTTTCTTTATGATTACTACACTTATTAAATTATCATGTACTTATTTTTTTATTTTACAATTTGTAATGATTTGATTGTGTGTCAACATTTAGCAATGCAAATCTTGAGCTAATAATGTCCAATCATGTGAAATTAATGTAATTAGAAATGTGGCCTCTATTTAATTAAGCTATTATATATTGCATTTTCTAATATAGGATTGTACACTATAAGATGAAATTGTACATTACTTTCTATTTCATTTGTGTTGTATATGTCTTTTAAAATTGAAGTATTGTGTTTCATTCAGGGGTTCTATATATATTTCAGATTCGAAATAGTGTAGTAGGAAGTATTTTGAGGAATTGTATGTAATGGAAATGATGTATAGAAGAGAATAAGTTATTTTGATAGGTGAAAGGTCATACAACATTAGTTATTTAATAGAATTGATGTTGTATATAAGACATTCTATGTTGAGTTTTAAAAGAAATTGATGCAATAACCAATGTCTTTAACTTTATAACTGAAATCCAACTTGACTAATTTATATTTCCCACGAAGAAATGACAAAGGTTTAATCGATAGAGGAACCAACATTTTTTATTATTTAACATCCCTTATATAATTGGTGTCATAATATATTTATAATGCACTCAATATGATGTTAACTAAAAATTGATGCATAATTCATTAAACAATTGATATATATATCAATAATTTTATAGTAGTGATTGTTATTATTATTATTATTATTATTATTATTATTATTATTATTATTATTATTATTATAACTAATTAAAATTTTTATATAAAAAATTATAAATTATGCAAAAAGTTAAGTTACCAAAATATTTATTTTAAAATTTTAATTAATAAAATTATAAAATTTTAAATTAATATTAAAATAATAAGAAATAAATCAATACACATTAATTTTTTAACATGAAAAACTACCAAATTTAGGGGTAAAAGCCATAAGATATTATTTAGAAATTTTCCATTATTTGTAAATAAAATAGGTATAAATATTTTTCTAATTTAATTTATAATATATGAATATATCCCTATTTTTAATTATCTCTTTCACTTGATGATAATCAATCTTCCTTCAAGTTGTTTTGTTATCTACCTTTTGCATTATCCCAATCTTTTAACTGAGTAATCATTTCTAGGTTCTCTTGAGTCATTAATAAATGTTTGGTATTCAAAATTTTCTCACAAGAGAAAATGTACTCTTTGATGCTAATTAGGGCATTGAAAAGTTTAAAATATCTCAAAAAATAAAAGAAAGTACAAGATATTATGTCCTTTATGCCTTTTACTATTCTAGAATGGCAAAATTTTGTATATAAGCTAAAATAGAAATAAGTAATAATTAAGCTCATTATTGAATAAGAGATTATTATAGGCTAAACTTAAGAACTCATCATATTTTTCATGATATGAGATATTTTTTCTTGAAAAAGATTAAAAATCCATTTATGAAAGTAAAGAATTAAATTTATGACTATATATTTGAAAAAAAAATGTATTGCAATAAATTATTTACATTATACATGTATAACTTTATAAGATTTATCATCAATTAGTTAGTGGTGATTTTTAATCTCTCACTTAATCTATTGAATGAAAATAATTATGATCTTTGCAATATCTCAAGTTAAAAGTTAAAATGCTATAAATTTTGATAATTATGGATAATTATTCATTTATTCAATTAATATTTGATTTTAAATTTTATTTTCCATATTCAAGGTTCAAGAATATTGAAAATGATATTTATAATAATATTTAAATTTTATTTATTTTTATATATGGCCATTATTAATTTAGGATTAGTTCAAAATGATTTTTATAAAGAAATTTCTTACAAATTGAAATTTTTTTAATAATTATAAGTGTAAGGCTTTATGAAATAAACTGCCGCATTTAATAAAGTATTTTTTAGCATTATTGAAGTTTGAAATAGGTTTGTTTAAATATTTTATGAAAATTTTCTTATAAATAAAAAATAGTGATTGTGAGTATGAAATTTTATGAATTAATTATTGGTAATTGATAAATTATTTTTAGGGATTGAGGAATATTAAAATATTTATTTTAGGACTTCTAATTTATCACATTACTATAATTACATGTTTATATGTAAAAAGGAAATACCAAAAATAATGAAGTTAAAGATTTCTAGTTTTAAGAAAATCCAAGTAAAAGTTTATAAAGAAATTGAGTTTTAAAAAAATGAATGGCAAAAATTTAGTAAAGTAAACTTAGGTATTTAAGATGAATGATTGAGATTTTTTGGTGTAAAATAGTTTTTGTACTTTAGTGACATAGAATTGAATCCTAGAGCTGATTTTTCTCTTTCTTCCCCAATTCTTTTTCAAACAACTCCTTTTTTATTTTTTTTAAATTTTTTGGTACCCCTCACACTATTACACCAACCTCCCTTTCTCTCTCTCTAACCAGCTAATAACTCTCTCTCTGCATTTAACTCTATTGCCTTCTTTCCATCTCATAATGGTGCCTTTCTTCTCTTGGCTGTAGTTGCATGTTGTCGTGCACTAGTAGATGATGGCATCCTTCTCTATGTTGGTGATGCATTGACAACAAGTGCATATCGACACAAAATGCTATAGAGAAGTAACAAATGGAAAGTCATTGTAGTGTTATTGTTGTTTTAGTTAACTTTGGCTAGCCACCGCCACTGGTTGGCATAAAGAAGCCGTGAGAGGTAGTGTCAACACAATAGTAAAGGAGTTGTGTTTTCTCTTCAACCACCAATGATTTGCTGCTTTTCTAACACTAGTGAGCTGCTAGTGACTCCATTCAATGATCAAGAGCTTGTGTAGATCATAAAAGTTTAATATTTATGCTATTTCATTAGAAGATTCAAGAAAACCCATTTAGGTATTTTAACATATACACATGAAAAAATATAATTTTTATAATATAAAATGATAAAATAAGATAACTAAAATATATATAGAGTATTAAATATTACCATTCTGAAAGAGGAAGAATCATGCATGTTTTGAAGAAAACTTATTTTAGGTGTCTTTAATATATATGATGATGTTTACAAAAAATATAATTTTTAAGATGCAAGATGCAAAAATAAGATGAATAAAATATATATAGAGCATTACATATTATTGTTTTGATAGATTCATACAGGATCAAGAATACCCATTTATATATGTATTAAATATATAGGATGATGCATATGAAAAATCAAAATTTTTGAAAAATGGGTATTTTATACTATAGAGTGTTAAAATGGTATATTTAGGATCTATGTCTACTATTAATTTTATTAGTGATAGGTGTTTGAAACTAAAATAGGAAAACCCATTTTGCATGTGTTTGAAATATATAGTGATGGCTTAGAAATTAACATACTATGATTTGAGTATGGAATTGTGATGATTGTAAAAGAAATACATAATACTTATATAAGTAATGTTTATAAACTATAAAGTAGGAATAAAGGATGATCAAATGTATAATAAAAGGTTAGATGTCATGATTAGCCCTTGGAAAAGTGGTTTGGAAAGAAAATAAAGAATGCTTATTTATTTATAAATTACCCTTGTAAATTATGAATAAGAAGACAAGATGTAAGTTGAACTTGAATGTTTCAGAGTAGACAAAATAGATAGATTTGAGCACGTGAGTATATATCTCACCATAGATTAATATCTTAATTAAAGTTAGCTTAAATGTTATGAATAATACTTTTCCTTATTGATAGTATAAAATTTATATTCATGTATATATTTATATTCCTATTTAAACTCAGTTTTATAGTATAAGTACAAATAGCTATTTGAGGAAATGTTAGTTAAATAGAGTGCGCAGCAGAAGCATGGTAATGGCATTTTCATTTAATGATGAATTGTGATTGAATTCAATAATGGTTTGTATTATGCCATATAAGGGAACATAACAGCATTGCTATATATTTGTGTATAAACTACTTGAGTGCTTAGTCTTATTCCATGATGGATTTTATTACTTTAAATTGGTGAACTCTAAATAATTATGATATGAGAGTTGAGTCCTCAAATGCATGTTCCTTATGAACCCTACCATAAAGGGCATTGGAAATTGTAAATCATGCTAGAGTAATGGCAATAACTATGGTGAGCTATGAATGGTGATGGAACTATGATATGAAAGCTAAATGAAAAATTCCTAGTAAATAATTGTAAAGAATATAAGATTGATCTGAGAGTTAGATGGAAAATTCTGAAAAATTCCCAGTAAATGTCTTGTGAATGAGCTTGACAACCATATAAATGTTTAATGGTTATTCAAATAACATTTTGAATGTTATATGATATGATATTGAAAACTTTGTTGTGTTTGAATATTATTGCTTGGTATGATTATGATAGTTTATTGGTGTTTGAGCATTATTGGCTACTTATGATTATGGTATCTACCTGGAATGGGAAATGTGTGATATGATCACAATGTTGTGTGCTATCAGATAATTGAAATTATTATGATTTATAACAAGTAATGTAGAATTTGAGTTACATGCAAATGGATATTTCATTTAAAGCACAGACTTCACACTTAAAATCTCAGGATGATTGAATTACATTTGTCTAACCTATGATCACTTAATAATTTTGAACTAAAGATTAATAATGATAGATATATGCTCATTAAGTTCATGTAACTTATTCTATTTATTTTCATTATTTCTAGGTTAATATCAGTGGAGATTCAAGACCACCTTAGTAAAAGAGCTTAATGGTTGGATTAGGATTAGAACATGAAATAGAAATTCTATTAATTCAACATTGAATATGTTGAATTGTTTATCTATATCTAAGTTTGAGGTTTTATGATATTGTATGTACATTGATTTGTCATATATGGAAATATTCACAAGTTTTGTATTACAAGGTGTGTGACCCTCATGAAGTGTTCAAAAATAGAAGAGATTCTGTTCATTTTTTGAAAAAAATTTGAAATGAATTTAAAGTCCTTTTGGATTTTGGAAACTCTTGTTAGATAGTAAAGATGAAAATTATTAGGGCTTGTGGAAACTAATAACAAGATCTATGTTGGTCACAGTCAAAAGTGGGTCGTGACATGTTTCAACCAACCTCAATTGTATTACTGAATACAATCATTGCAAACTAAACCTTGCAGTTTTAATTGATTGAAACTAGTTAATATTGGCTTATACTTACCTTTAATTTTAGGTAATGAAATCAATCAAGTAAAGAATCTACTAATACACTGCCCTAGAAGGCCTTTTTAAATAACTTTAGTGTATATGAACCTTGGCAATTATAGATTCAGTTAATTGGCATAAGGTAGTTTAATTGATCTAAGTTGCTTGTATAAGGAATAAAAGGTTAGGTATACATAGTAAAGAGTGGTTTATCAAGCACACTTTAATATCTAAGTTAATAAAAATAGAAGCAAAGTAATTATGGAATTATGCCTTAGTCTTTTAAGGGCATACTTAGGCCTTTTTATAAGGCTTTAGGCATTTGAAAGTGTGAGAGATTTAGTGGATTAGAGGTTTTCTTCTTGGTAAGACTAATCTTCAAACATGATGGATGGCTTTTTGCCTGTATTTGCATTAATGACTGTTTTTTAGGTAAGATCTTTGTTAAAAGGATCAAGCTATAAGTCAGTGTTGACTAGTCTGACTAGATTCAAAGGCTAAAATGTGATCCCTTTTTATGGCATTACAATGTCTATGCATAGATAGGGATAGGATTGTATTGTCTAATTAGGTTCAATTTAGTTAGACATTTTAGTCATTATCACATGTCCCTTTCTTCTCTTAAATTTGTTCACACCTATTAAAGCAAAAGTTTTAGTGTTTAAATGTCCAAAAAAGAATTTTTGGTCTTAAATGCTCGTGTTTTTTTAGCATTTATAAGCACTTATCCCTAGGTTTGATGTTGATGTGACTTATTGCTAGGATTGCTATCTTAGCCATTGATTTTGTTTTTCCTTGAGCATCAGATTATAAAATTGATCATCTTTCCATTATTTTTTCTTTTTATTATTTTTTCTCCCTAATCGTTTAATTAGTGACAATTCTTTTTCCTGAGCCATCATGGCTATACAAAAGAAGTAGTATATATCCTTCATCTAATGCCTAGTTTTATTTTAATTATTTTATCTTTAACATTCATCTTCTGTGACTAAAGTTCCCTTTTTAATACTAATGACCATTTTGAATTTTTGCTCTTTATTTAGCAAGGTACATTTGTTAAATTTGTTTTCACTTCTTGCTCTTTACTATTTCCTTAAACTCTTATAAATGCTATTTTTTATGTTTTTTTCCCTTGTAAATTGATGTTTGTATCAAGAAGTTGTTCATGTACTTGTACATTATCTCCTCTGAGTTTTTAAAAGAAAACATTTAATTTTTTGTTTTGATCTTAGTAATAATTATAGACATTTGAGATTATGTTTTTAGTTGACTTAGGCTTTTGGTTACGGTCAATCAACTGAGCTTCATAAAGTCATCCTTTATTATTTGTATTTGTCATCCACTTAACTCCTTTTATACTTTAACCTTTAGTTTTTCTGATCTTTTTAAAGCTTCTTGTCAATTATTGATATCACATCTTCCTTGTGTTATTGTGATTCCTTCATCTTCATCATAATTTTCAAGTACTTTATCCTTATCATAACAAGAAAGATTGTTTAAAGCTATCTTTATTCTTCCTCGTGCTATCATGATGGCTAATCAATCTAGGAATGTTAAAGGTGTGGATTTACCTTCCCTCACCTTGGGTAATTTGGAGGATTAAAATTAGGTGAACATAAACATCACGACCACGATTCCATCCATTTGATGGATTGATCCTAAGGTGATAATAGATTGTCAGAAGTATTATTTAATCATAGAGAATATGAGCATATAGTTTGTCCCAACCAAAGAAAATAAGCAGGCTTATAGTTATGACACTTCATCATTCTTTATATTTTATGGCAATATCATTCAATGGGTTGAAAGTTTTCCCCCTTATTTTGTCTTTTAATAATGCATGATAAGACATCCAAACTTCTATTTAATCTAACTAACTTGAAGTGAATGGTACTTTTTGGCTTGTTTTAGATCTTGTGTGATAAAGTAAAGCTTAAGTCTTGTAATTCACATATGTTTCCTTATTTCAGTACTTATTCTCATCAAAGAAATGGAGGTTGGACCTATATTATGCAGAAAACTAATTGGATCTTATTTCACAACTTATGTTTTAGTGTGAAAGGTTGGAAAAATAGTTTCTTTAAAGTTTAGATGGTAAACAACATAGATTCGTTTAGGATAATAAGTGATTAATAGTTGTACCCTATTAAGTGGGATAAAGAAAATGTGAGAACCCTCTTGAAATTATAGAATTTAGCTAAGATGACCAAGATATTATCATTTATCTTCTTGCATATGCCTATGAAAGGCCTCTCAACATCAAACTTATGCATAATATGTGTCCTTATTTTGTTTAAACTTTCTTTATACACTTCTACCCTATTATTTTCCTTATTGAATGCTGGTTAAGGATTAGAAACTTCAAGATCTTGCCTTTCATGATGGATTTGACCAAAGTTGCATCATTTGAAAAACCTATTTAAAGAAGGAGAAAGAAAAAGAGAAAGGTGCCAAATCTATTCTAGTTGAAAAGGGTTCAACTAAGAAGACTTTGACTAATTGATAAGTATGTTGTGATACGCCAAAATTAGATTAAAAACTAGTTTGCTAAAATAATGCAGTATAGTGAAACAACCAAGTCATACCCCTAGTAATTTCTTAATTTTTCTATTCTAAATTGACCCATTAATAATGTTTACACAATTATCTGATTTATTATGCACTAAAAAAAAACAAGAAATGAATGTAAACAGAATGCAAATACAAATTAAACAAAATGTTAGACAAAATGCATAATACAGTAGTATGTAGTATGTATAATTATCCAAAACATAAAACATAGAAATTGGGGTTCTGTGAATAGAAATTGAAATAAACAAAATAAATAAAGCAAAATCCAAAAAAAATGGTAAGTAAAAAAAAAAACAATGTAATAAAATAGGTAATTCAAGGAATTGAAAGTTTTAATTTAGATTAATCATAGATCAATTAATATTTGACTTTTTCTAATTAATCTTTCAACCTTGAATTACATGGAACCTTTGCAATAATTTATGAATCCTACACAAGATAACCATCTAGGATTTGATCAATTAAGATTAGCTAAATTAAGCAATCACTATAATCCCTAAGCTAGATCAAAATTGATTTAAAGATAAAATTTAACTAAATTAAGAAATTAAATTAGAAACCTTGAAATTAATCCTTCAAGCCTTAACCTCTATGTGTGAAACCATAATTTACCAATCACAATTCAATATCAAAATAGAAAAATATCAAAAATCACAAGCATGAACATCAATTATATCAAATCACCATCCAATACAAATAATTTTAAGAAATTAGTACAAGTAATTAGGGAAAAAGAAAAATTAATTAAAGAAAGTTAATATCACAAATCATAATCTCATAATTTGGTAAAAGAGAGCCTCAAACTCCTTAAATCAATTCTGAATTTAGCCTTCCATGGCTAAAGAACACAAAGGCTAGAAGAAGAAAAGAAAATTATCTACTGAATGTGTAAAAGTCTTTAATGTCTAATGAATTATCCCTTTTTTTTTTACCTAAGTAATGTAAAACCCTATTAGATTTAGATTAATGTCTATTAGGATCTCCAGAATAGGGATTTCCTAATTTCCAGAAGCTCAAACCTATTTTTTTACAAGTTAATTAACTCTAATAGTTATAATAATGAATTCTACAAGTGTGACTTCTTATCAATATAAGATCATTAAAATAATGTAATTTGAGTAATCTATAAACATAAAAGTTGTAGAGCTAGATCTTAAGAATATTTAGACACTAGTTTCACATTGATTAGACCTTTATAGCTCTAAATATGACTTAAAAACCGAAAATGGCTTAATTGAGATAGAGATAAAGCTTTAATTTTTTAGCTAAATAAGAGCTTGAGGGAGTCCAAATTAGGCTTTAATCAAAACACTAAAATTATAGATCTTTCTTTAAAATTTCCACATATAAAGGTCACTCTAATCATTTCCAAAACCTAAGATATAGCTAAAAAATAGAAATATTGTCAAAATTCAGCATTAATTGAGTAAATTTAGAATATTTTAAAACTAACCCCAAATAATAAAATAAAGCCAATTTTGTAAAATTAAACATATATAACTCACCAGGACACATGAAATAGAAGGAAATAATATAATAGATATTTTTTTCATCTCTAATGCTCTCGCTCTTCCAATATTTATTAAGACTCCAATAGTACAAGCCCCTGAGGTTCCTATTCTTGATCTTTCTTAATCAAAATCTCCATGTATTGGTATTTATCAAAGTTTATAATATTAAAAGGTAGACTCTACACCAAGGATGCACAAGTAGCTTTTAATTAACATTAATTAGAAAAAGAACTATGATTATTACATTGAGAATAAGGAGAACCAATCATTTTATTTTGATTTAGTTATGCTTTAGGTACTATTCTTTATATTATTCTCATAGAGGAAAAGAATAATGTGTTTTCTCCTTGAAGAAACTTAAATGCCATTAAGAAGGAATTGGTTATTACATGTAAATCTTTAGAAGATAAGAGCTTGGAGTTAATCGATTTGAAGAAAAGGGAGTTAAATCTATAAGAAAAGTTGAGGGAGGAATAAAAGGCCCAGCTAATTGTAGAGTTATTTTTACGAACTTACCATTAAAAAGAACATAAATGGGAAAAGGAATTGTTAAAGAAAGATAAGAGACATGTGGGTTGAAAAAGCAAGTGGAGGAAGCTAAGGTTAAAGTTTTAAGTGCCTAAGTGAATTATTAGCCCCTCTTCTCGTTAGGCTTTGAAAAGGCTATTTGACAAATTCAGCATTTCAACCCTTCTACTTCAATCAATCTATTGAAGATAGATAAAGTTTCCATTCTTGAAGATTTATTGAAAAAAGGGAATACATTTGACTTTTTATATCTTTTATGAGTTTTACTGGATATTTTTTATTCTGATTAGTGTGGTCTTATGACTTATTGTTTGGATAACTTAATGTTTAATGGCTTTGCTTTGGTATCATTATTTTGATAGGCTCAACGAGCTTTTAGTTACTTTTGTGTTAACTATCTCTCAACTTGTTGTCAACTGAACTATTTTACTTTATGTTTGATTTTCAACTCTTTTAATAGGTTAGTCTTATTCTGCAAGGTTTGGATCTTTATGAGGTGAATTAAATCTTCATTTTAGTTGATGTGTATTTTAGATCATTCTTTTGTATTTATTTTCTAGTTACTCGTTCCTTCTAATAGATCTTGTTGACTTTTAGGTCCTTTGTTTAATCTCTTCAAAGTTTTGTATTTAAAGGCTTTGTAATTCAGGTTAAAGGAGTTTGCTAGACCTTTTATCATTAAGGGAATCATCTTGGGATTTTTTATTTTTGTGGGAGTTTACACAAGTTTTTAAGTATTAAGAAGGTCTATTTAGGTTTTAAGTGTTGAAGAAGTCTATTCAAGCTTTAAATACCAAGTGAATTTTACTCCATAACTGTCGAAAGAGTTTGCTTAAGTATTTAATAAATTTTACTAAAAAAATTATTTTATTTTTTTAAATAATTACATAATATTGCATCAAATGCATTGTAATCCATGTGTAAGGAATACATGTGCCTTCCAATGTTTCTAATCTATAAATGTTATTTCTTATATCTTCTTTAATTTTAAAGGGACCTTCTTAATTTATAGCTAGTTTTCCTTCATTCAAACTCTTATCTGGCCTTTCCATTATCTTGAGAATATAGGATCATGTAAAAAATTCTTTCTTCTTAACTCGCATGTTGAACTAGTTTGTTAATTTCTCTTTATATTGCTCATTTCTAATTTGAGATATTTTATGATCTTTTAGGATAGAAACTAGATCTTTCTCCCTTTATTGTTTGTTTTATTATTCCCAATAATGCTCTTGTCATTCATTGGACTTACCTAGTTTGACTGATAGCATGGCTTTTGAATCATACATTAAATTAAATGTAGTTTTTCCAGTGGCAAATTACGATGTTGCTCCATATGATCGTAGAATAATTAGTAAATCTTCAACTTATTTTCCTTTAGCCTCTTCTAGCCTTTTTTTTAACCCTTCAAGTGCAATCCTATTAGCAACCTTTGCTTGGCAATTTGATTAAGGGTGTTCAACAAACATGAACTTTTGTTTGATCTTGAATCTTTGAAAGTCAAGGAGATATATAAAATAGCAAATTGACTAATAGTATAGACAATTTTAGTAGAAATAAGTAGGATTATCCTTAGCGAATTTCAGTGAAAGTTTCAACTATGAACTATGTTCCATTGTAGGAGACTAACATCTCTAACAAGCTAAACCTATGTGTAAAAAGGATTAGTATCATAAGAAAATATGCTTAATTGGGTTGATGTTTGTTATCTTACCTATATATTATAAACTAGTAAAAGGATCTCTCTACATTTCTTAATGTGATATATGTTAGGGGTTTAACTTCTATACATTTTATGAAGAAATTAATTGCCACCACTAAGTATTTAAAATGTCTTATAAAAATAAGGAGTGGTCCAAGTAGATCAATCTCCTATTTTGCGAATAGCTAGGGACAGGAAATAATCTCTATCGAAGTTGATGGTTGTCTTTTGATTTTCACAAACCTTTGAAACTTTTGTACTTTCAAACAAGTTTTATTGCTTTCTTTTTCATTAATAGCCAATAGTATCCTAATCTTACAACTTTAAAGGCTAGCATAGCTCCAGCTAAGTGACTTTTACATATGCCCTTATGTAACTCTCTTAGCATGTAGTTAGCCTCATATAGGTAGAGGTAATTGAAAGCTAGCAAATTGAAACCTTATTTGTAAAAATTGGCTATTGTCTATAAAAAAATGGGCTACCTATCTTTGGATTCTTCATGCTTTAATTCAATCACTAGAAAATTTCTCATCTTTCAAGTATGCCCAAAGAGGGTGATCCAAGAATCTTACCAATATATCAATTGATTCTTGTATGAATAATCAATTATTTACTGCATCCTTTGCATTAGCTAATTTGGCTAATGTACATGCTCTTTCCTTTTTTAACTCAGGTATTTTGACTAACTAGTAGTTGAATTTTTCCAAAAGAGATTTTATTCTATCCATATATCTAATTAATATCAATTCTTTCACGTTGTATTCTCCTCGTAACTCGGCAATTGTTAAATAAAAATCACTATAGATTTATATTCGCTCCACACCTATCTCTATTTCTAGCTTTACTCTAATAATAAAAGTTTGTACTTAGCTTGGTTATCTATAGTCTTAAGCTTAAATTTGATTGAAAATTCCAATCGAATTCCATTTCCTACTAAAATGATATAAACATTGCTCTAGTTCTTGCTCAAAGGTCCATCAACATATATCGACCATTCAAGTAGCTATTAATCCTATTCTTCTCAAGTCATTTCTACTACGAAGTTAACTAATGCTTATGACTTAATTGCTCTTCTTGGCTAATAAATGATTTCATATCTTGAAAGTTCAATCAACCAAGTAACCAATCATCTAACAAGATTAGGTTCATGCATGGTTTGTTGAATTAGTACATTCATTTGAATGAATATTTCATGGCTTTGAAAATAAAGCTTGAGTTTTTGGAAACATATAACAAAGTGAACACCGCCCTTTCAATCTTTTAATTTTTTCACATGTAATCTTTTTTTCAATGAAGTAGATAGGCATTTGTATCATTGCCATTTCTTTAACCAATAATAAATTGATAGCAACTATAAATATAACTATGTATAAATAAAGGATGTCTCCTAATCTAGTTAGCATAACATTGTTGGGATGGTCAGGTAATCTTTTAACTTGCGAAACACCTCTTTGTACTCCTTATTCCATTTAAATTTTTTAGAGAACTTAAGTAACGAATAGAATGGAAAACATTTATTTTCTAACCTAGATAAGAATCTAGATAAGGTTGCCAATTTATCATTGAGTATTTGTATTTCTTTAATATTTAGTAGGCTCTTTATTTCAATGAAAGCTTGACATTTTGATAAGTTTGCCTTGATTCCGTGTTTTATCAGCATGAAACTTAAGAATTTCCTTGCTTCTACACTAAAGGCACACTTCTTTGGGTTAAGACACATCTTATATCTTTTAAGAGCTTTAAATGTTTTTGCAATGTCCTTCAAATGTTGCTCCTTATTGGATGATTTTATAATCATGTTATTGATATAAACTTTCATGCTTTTTCCTATTTAATTAGTGAAAACTCACTGCTAGGAAGCCCATGCATTCTTTAGTCTAAATGGCATTACTTATAGCAAAATACCCATTAATTAATGATAAGAATCATTTTATCCTTGTCATTTAGGTGCATTTTCATATGATTATAGCATGAAAAATCATCGCTGAAATTTATAATTTTAAATTTTGATAAGTTATCTACTAAATAACCTATGTTTGATAAAATATAGGAATCCTTAGGCAAGCTTTATTTAAGTTTGTGTAATTTACATACATCTTCCATATGCCATTATACTATTTGACTAGGACCATATTTATTAACTAGATAGTATAAAGGACTTCCCTGATGAATCTTACTTTTAATAACTTAGCAACTTTTTCCTTTACAATGATTTGTCTTTCTAACCTTATGTGTCTTTTTCACTATTGTACCATTTTTATGTTCCAGTCAATGGATAACCTATGGCAAGCCACTTCAAAGTTAATGTCTGGCATGTTAGCTAGAGACTAAGTAAAGACTACCCTGTTGTCCCATAGTATTCATGCTATGACTTGTTTATTGTTTGTCTCTAAGTTAGCTTCTATTTTTACAATCCATTCATTATCTCCTTTAAATAATTAATCTCCTCTAACTTAGACTTAGGTTCTAGTCACTTTAAATCACCTTATCAAAACTCGAGTAACTAACCTTTAAAAAATAGGTTAGTTACTCTATTTCTACATCATGATGCACTTCTTTTCCATTTAAAATGACCATATAATTCTGTGCTACCTTTTGATCACCTCTAACTTCACCTACTTTAGTTAGAGTGTTGAACTTCATCAGTAAATGTGGTATGGACATAATAGCATATATTTGATTTAGTGATAGCCTCTCAAGTATTGCATTGTAGGCGGTATTTTTTTTGCCATATATTATAGGTGGTATTTAGTGCTAACACCAGTAAAGAGTCCATATTAACAATCTTTACTTTGTTGTTAAATCTAGGAGTCGCTTTCAACATCATGGTCCCTTTAACTTGTACTTAACTTCTTGTAAAATCAATAAACATGCCCTTATAAGGTGATAAATACATTTTATGCAGTTTTCAAATAGAGGATATATAATAAGCTTTCTTAATTGATTAAGATGTGCTTGATCTAGAAATTATGGACTAAAGTTGTGATTACCATTAGATTATTATGATCTAAATTAATTTCAGCAAAATCTTACTTTGTAAAACTTATAGACTTGAACTTTTCCTTTTGGCACTTTTGTTCGATAGTAAGAATTTATCTAGTATGCCTTTTTCTAGGGTAGTTCGAACTTGCATTGCCTGTGAATCCTTTAGCTATATTTTTAATAACTTGAACCTTTAATTCCATTAGCTATCATTGATCCCTCTTGATCATCTCCTATTTGCCATTTAGTTTCCTTATCCTTTCCATTTCAATTGTTAGCTTTGCACTTTTTATATTTGGAAAGATATTATCTATGATTTAGGTGTTCTATCTCACCTTTTAGTATGATACAATTATTAGTGTCATGGTCGTAGTCTCTATGGAACCTATAGTACTTAGTATGATCAATTGGTGCATTATTGGTGCATTTTTCTTTTTTTGGGTACCATAAACTTCATTGACTCTATCATCTTTACATCATGTACAATCTTGCTAGGTAAAGAATTTAAAGGTTCATCTATATGAAAGTAGCTTTGTGGTGTTGGTCTATCTTGATCCTTCCCTCAAGCATTTAATTTAACCTTGAATAACACTTAGTCAATCTATTGCCTATTCATGTCTTGCTTATCAACATTTATAAATTTCTCAACTTGTGATAGTAACTTTTTCAAAGTGTACATTATTTTATTTTATTTTTGGCTAAGGATAAGGTGACATGCCCTAACTAGAGTCCAACTGTTAACTGGTAGATGGCTATTTCCTCACTTAGATATTTTTTTTCTACAAATGCCAAGGCATTAAATCAAACAAAGCATTCTTGGAGGGTTTTTTATTGGCCCTATTGAAAATTAACTAAATTTTTTTAATGCTTTACTAGTTACAAAGTAGGCTTAAAAGGTCTTAGCTAGTTGCTTAAAGTTTGAGATTGACTTGCTAAGGGTGGATGTAAATTGTTAAAGACTCACTTTTCTTATAGTAGTTAATGCTTAACATAAGACTACATCGAGGGCCTTAGAAAGAAGCATAGATGCTAAAATAGCCTCTAGGTGTTCTAAAAGGTCGAAATTATCATCATATGCATCCAAGTGTATGGGAAACTTAAAATAATTAGGGAATGGTGCAATGATAACCTTATTTGTAAAAGGATGGTCTTCATTGTGTAAGAAGGAAATATTCTAATAAGGCTATGTTTGAAGATTATTTTAGTTAAATGATAGGAATAAAAGGTCATATTCCTTATGTTAGGGTTAATGATGCCATAATATTTGATCAAAGTGTTAGTTTCTTAGACTTAGGAGAGATGGAAGAAATACATATGATTTTAAGTTTTGGGAGGTGATTAGGTGATCTATTAGTCTTAATGGCAGAATGACATGAGTATTCAAGGTTATTGATGGTGTCAGCACTAATGATTGTTATGGTAAGGGTGTAAAAGAATTGGCTATTATTGGTTGTATAGCTATTATTAGGATTTGCAAGAGATTAGATAGGAATGGAGCAAGAAATGGTGATATAAGCCTTAAAGTGTTTAATGGAGGCAGTTGGAGATCAACAATTAATAGTAAAGGTATTTAAGGTTATTGTAAGGTTGTAGGAGGGCCTTGATTTCTACCTTGAAATGTTATACTTGTTTTACTAAGACATCCCTTTCTATCTCCATGATTCATCATTAGTCCTCTCCACTAAAAGAGTAGCACAATCATTGGATACTATTTCTTAATGGCAAGGTAGGGAAATTATTTCACAATGATAGGAACGAACAAATCTTTCTTCACTACAAGATTTGATAGAGGTAGAATAAATGTTACGAGACATGGTGGCTAGCAAGGCTATAAATAATGCAAAATGATCATTCCAAATTTGGTTAACCAGCTTAAGGTGGTTTAATCAATCTAGGTTGCATCCATAAAGAACAAAAGGTCAAATGTACATAGCATAAAGTGATTTTCCAGGCACACTCTAATGTCTAAGTTAGTAAAAGTAAAGGCAAAGTAATATATCAAATTTTGTCTTAGTCTTGTAAAGGCATACTTAAGCTTTTTTTATAGGACTCTAGGCATTTAATATTATACTAAAGATATGGCAAATTTGAGGTCTTCTCTTTGGTAGGATTAATCTTCAAACATGATAGATGGCCTCTTGCTTATATTTGTGCTGATGGCTATTATTTGGGTAAGAACTTTATTAGAAAGATTAGACTATAAGTCAAAGCTAATTAGGTTAATTAGATTTAAAGGCTAAATATGATCCTTTTTTATGGAACTATGTATGTTTATGCATGGATAAGGTCCAAATTGTTTTGTTCAATCAGGTTTAATCTGATCAAATATTTTGGTCATTGTTAAACTTTAATGCCACACTTTTAACGAGACCTTCAAACATAAATGAAATTAATTTTTACCTTGAAACAAAAGAAGCTGAGGACTTTCTTTGAAATCATTTTGTGAAAGACAAGTAAACTACTCAAAGATAAATATTTCAAAGTTAAAGTTGTTGTTAATTGTTTTAAGGAAGGTTTTGGCTCTTATTCTTATGAAGATCAATTCTGAAGAAGTATTTGAAAATGGTTCATGAATTTTTCAAAGATAAATCTTCTATATTTAGGTTAGAGTTAAAGAAAATTATGGCTCTTATTTTTATGAAGATGTATTCAAAAGAAATGGGCTTTGTGAAAGGTTAAGAAAATTGAAAAAATTAGAAAGAGAAAAATAAGACTTGTAGTAAAGTGTTAGGATTATAGTCACAAAATTAGAAAGGAAAGCATCAAATATTTTCTTGAAACCAGTGAAGGAATGTTATTTCAATTTGAGCCATTTAAAATTGGTTAACTTTGTTAAAATCATTTCTAATCAAGACACAATTTTTTGCAAAAATCATCAACCATAATGAATTGATTAATAAATTTAATCAATGTTAACAAAAAAAATTAGTTATTTTCAATCAATTCATCACAGATTAAGTATTTTTGCTCACCTTTAAAACTTTGTATCAAGTTCATATTGCATTATTATACAATACCTTATTATCACTTGTTATTTAACTTTAGAATTCCTAATAATGGTTTTAACACATAAACAAGAAATATTTCTAAAATATTTATTTCTATATTTTTTCATATTTTTTATTTTTTATTTAATTTCTTTTTTATTTTCTTTAAAATTTTAGGAAGTCTTTTTTTCCTTTTAAAACTTTTTTCAATTCCTAATTTGTTATGTTGTAGTATTAATTAGATATGGTAATGGCATCTTGATATTTAAACCTCTCCCATACCTTTTCCTTTCTAAAACCTTTGACTATTTAACATTAATTCTTCTTGCCATCACCGCCTTTGCCATTTTAACCCTTGTTAATCTCTCCCATTCCTTATCCTCTTTGCAATCTAGTTGAAGTTTTTCCTTTTCATTCTTGGTTAGAAAGTGATGGATTTATTTGTTTATCGTAAAATTTGTTAGTTAGTTTCTATTTTTTTGTAATTTCCTACACTTCGTAGCCTTTTATTAGAATTTAACTAATAGCTTGTTGGTGTTTTTGCTATTATCCACTTATTTTTTAATGGGCACTTAAGTAATTAACTCTCGATTTCTATTTACAATTACAAATTTGACATGATAGAAGTAGTTTGAAATTGGATTTTATTTTATATTATAAACTTCTTTTTTTGGGATTTGGAATTTGAAATCCAAGTTATTGCCTAGGTCTTTTTAGTTGTTGATTGTGTGGGCATCTTGTATTCATGTGTAGTTAGCAGTGCTTCTCTCTACTGTAGTTATTTAATAGTGTATTTCAAGTTTGGCTAGTAATTGCTGCCCTAGTTCATGTTTCTAGCTCGTATTTCCATTTTTTTTATGGTTGCAAATATAGAAAGCAAATTAAATCATTTAAGACTTAAAAAAGGTTTTCTATCTTAAAACACAGAATTTAAGAATGATAAAGAGAAATGGTTAAATTGAGAAAAGAAATTGAAACATCCTTCAGATTTGGAGGTTGAGTAACTAGTTTTTATGGATTTGAAGACTATTATGTTTCATTTGCTTCTAGAATTAAATAGCTTGAAAGTGATTACTTAGATGCGCTTAGTTTCATCTTAAATACTATTAATTATTCATGTAATGCTGAATTAATGTTCCAGAACATTTTAACAATTGTGTTAAATAAGAGATATCAGAGAAAAGTGGTTCAAATTGCAAATTATAAAAGAAAGTAAGCTACACACAAATAAGTTGTTAAATTAGAAACTCAAATTTAGAACTTGAAATTAAAAAATCAAAGACAAGTTAGTGATTTAACTACAAAGCTTGGTATACTTGCTAATGAAATAAAAGCCTTGGAATCTTAAAATGTAGAATTACACAGTTAAGTGAAAATTCTTCAAAAACAATGCAATCATAACCCAGTTTGCAATAATCTTAACAAATTGGTTTATGTTGAGTAGTTTAGAATGTTTGTTTCTTTTGATAAGGATCATACTATGGTGGTGATGTTTAAAAAAGGAAAAGTGCAAAAGATTTATACTAAATGTGGTCAATTAGGACCTTTTTATACACAATGTAAATGTGAGAAAAAAGTAGAAATGAAACAATTCTGTTGCTCATAAAAAAAATCCACTAGAAAGAATACAACATATTGCTCTTTCTTGGGTTATTCTATTAGGTGTACTATATGATAAACTTGAGTCTTGAAATGTGTCTTTCTATAAAAGATTCTAGTAGCTACTCTGAAGCTATAGGGAGAACAATTGCTTATAATCGAAGATATGTGGTGAAGTTCTAGGGATTAGAAAAGGAGAGAAATCTGACTGTACATGAATTGTCACTTACGCCATTGTAATAGAACTTTCACTGCAAGATCTAAGAATTGCATGAGGCAAAATATCAAATCCTAATATATCTTTTTTTGAAATATACCAATAATGGTATTAAGGTCATCTTGCTAATTTACAAATTTACTATCCTATATGTGCTCTTTGTGATTGATTTCATATGTCTTATATGTTTGTTTTTCAAATTTTACATGCATAATTATAACTATTAAGGCATATAACTTGTGTTTTTGTACACATCTTAATTGTTTCCATACCTATGCCTCATGAATAAATTTTATAAGGAGTGTGTTTAATATATTACAAATTATATTTGCATAATCTAATATAAAAGAGAGAGAATGTTTTCTTAAATGCCATGCTGCTATCATAGTCATGACAAAAAAATTTTACAATCTTAGGTCCACACCAATACCGATGAGATAGCTATATGGTCAATTGTAGAGAGTCTTCAATTTCTTTTTTCATCTTTTATGTTAAAAAAATTGATTTTTATGCATATGAATATGAATATTCTAAAGAAGTATAATTTTTGCTTCTTTGGTGGTAAAATAATATTTGATATTATTACTGAATTTTTTTTTGTCTATTTAAAAATAGTTTTCAAATAAGACTATTTATTTTTTAAATGGAAAACTTAAAAATAGTTTATTTTTAGATATTTTATCTCGATAAAAAATATTTTTTTAATTTTGTACATACATATTGCTTTGTATATTTTATTTGAAATTAGTTATCAAATAATCTGTATAATTAGCAAAAAATTAGAAAAATATGTTTTTTGTGGAATAGATATACACATTATTTTATATATATGAAATTAATTTTTCAATATTTAACTCATATGTTAAATAAAAATATTTTCTATTAATTTCTAAAAAATATGATTTTTTAGAAAGATAAATATTATTTTGTATATTATATCTTCTATTTGAAATTTGTTTTCAAGTGTTTAATTTATGTGTTAAATGAAAATTATTTTTTTTGTTTGTTTCTAGAAAATATATTTTTTCTAAAAATTCAATAATCTGGTTTTCATATTTGTTATTGAAAATAAGTTTTTCAATATTTTTATTCATTTATTTATTAAATGAATTATGAATTTTTTTGAAATTATATTTTTCTATATACGTGTATATGTGTGTGCATTTATTGATATATATATAATCACATTAATTTGAAATTTGTTTCCAAATATGTCATTTATTTGTTAAATAAATTTAATTTCCTTTTGGAAAAATATTTATTTCTAAAGGATTTTTTTTTAAAATAAGCATGTTTTATAGTGTGTTCTTCATTTACATATTCTTCTAAATTGTTAGTTGTCATTATAATGATTTTAGTCATCTTTGTGATCATTATATATTTTAAAAGCATTGATGTTTAGTTAGATGCCCATTTTGTGATGAATGATTATTTCAAAATAATATAATGAGAAAAATACATTGAGCACCCTAAAATATCAAAAATATACATAAATGTTCTTTTTATTTTTAAAACCTACCCAAACTTTCCTTAAACAACCAACTTTTAATGCACTTTCTCTCAATTTAAAAATTTTCATCTATCAACCGTTCTTCCATTATTGCATGATCAATTGATATTTTTTACCAAAAATAGCAATTTTACCCCAAATTTTGTTGTACAGACATATAATTTGTTTAAGAATTATTTTTTATGTGTCTATTACTTGTAATCTATTTGTTGTAGTTCACTTAACCAAAAATAAATATACTACATTTTTAATATAAAATTTAATTCTCAATTATTAATAAAAAATTATTTTTATCATTTATCAAAATAATTATAATATATTTCAATTTGAAAATTATTGTCTCATTATTATAAAAAAATTATTTTCTCACTAATATGAAAATATATTTTATATTATCACAAAAAAAATATACTCAAATTTTTGGACAAATTAAAAAAATTAATATTTGCACCCATTAATATTAATATTTTTATGCTAAATTTCTTTTTTTGCATTATATTTTATTATTGAATAATATAAAAATTATTTTTATGTTAAACTTTTTAATTTTTTTATTTTTGAGTGGGTACAAATTTTAATTTACCCAAAAAATTGAATATATTGTATTTTTTTCATTAATACTTCTTTTACATTATATTTTATTTTTCATAAAATTTGAGTGCTTTATTTTTTTATGTTAAAGTTCTATTAATCAAGAACAAAATATAATGCAAAAGAATAATTAATGAAAGATAAAATATAATATAATTTTTTGAAAATTAAAAAATTAAAAGTTATGCCCATTTAAAAAGTAAAAAATTAAAAAAGAATAATTTTAACATGAAAATCACTTTTCTATTAATCAAGAACAAAAACACAATGCATTTAGTGCAATTGCATGATTACATCATGTATTTAACGGCCCTTTTATTGTTAAAATTAATATTATTTTAAAAATAATAATCTAAAAAAATTTAGTATCTAAAAAAATATTCCTAACAAAGAAATGTTAAATGAGGTGACATGTAGATTTTGAAAATAAATAGATTTATGTAGGTTTTCGATACCTCAAAGAAGATTAAAGTATTTTCCTCTAGTATAATATATATAGAAGATGTGAATCCTTATTTTTATTACATAGATTGATTTAATAGGGAATATTCAATTATGTAATATTTTTAAGTTTGTATTTATTTTAGAAGCTTTGTAAAGGGATGCATTTTCACACTAATCCAGTGTATATATTATATTATTTTAGCATGGGTAACAAACTAACAATAGAATCCTTTAGTTGAATTCATATATATATATATATATATATATATATATATATATATATATATATATATTTATAAATAATGTGAACATATGAGACTAAAGTTCCATCATTAATTTAATTCAATGTCTTTTTTTCTTTTATATTACTAGATATGATTACTAATATAACAAAATTTTCAATCTAGTAATATAGAGAAAATTAGAATTCCTAATTAAATTATATAGAAAGATATATACACTAATTGAACCAAATGCAATTTGTATGAAATGACATTTATAGATATAATCTCTTAGTTGGAAAGAGGAAAAAATAACTTAATATTTCATGTAAGAAAGTTTTGTATTTTTAGAATGAGTACTAGTTGCTCAATAACTTAACTTATGATGTATCTTAACTTAAAGTTAGGAATATGGCCTAACAAAGCCATGGTTAGTAGTTTCTAATGCTTGGTCTAATAAAAAGTAAAAGTTCCTACTTTAAATGTAAAGTTATGTGCACTATTTCTAAAGTGATCAATTGAGATCAAAATATGGTAGCATGTCTACCATTGGCCTTTGGGCCCTAACCATGAGGCTCAATGTGAGATGAATCTAATAGATTTTATGAATAGTTACCTTTAAGTAATTTTATCATAATTAAAGTTGTAAGCAGCTTTCTTGATCTTAAAATTTCTTTTAATCAATTACAATTAATCATAGTCCATTTTGGGATTAGTGAGATTAGTTTTCATTCCTAACTTAGTGCTATTTGTTAGGATTTAACCTAACTTATAACCATTGTTAATTTGTGATTATTTCATATTTTGAATTATCCTCTTATTTAAATTAGGATTATCCCATTCAAATTATGATTATCATTAATTTATGATTTTTTTATTAAGAGTTTTCTTCCTACTCAAGTTAGATTTTTTATGTTAAAGTTAGATTGGGACTTTTTGCCAAACAAGTATTATTAGGTTATAAATATTTATGTTGACTAAAGGTTTAATGAATGAGAGAATCTAAGTGAAAGAATTGTTTGAAAGAGAATTAGGTATAATTGAGATTTAGGTTTCTAAGAAAGTTAGAATTTGTAACTTTTGCAATTTAACAATGGAAAATTTGTTAAATCTCCTATGGTTTTTCCTTTTGAGTTAAATAGGTTTTTCACGCAAAATCATTTCATCTTTTTCATTCTTCACATATTTTAGAATTGAGATATTTTTCCTAATAAATGGTATTAAAAGGTGGTTCGATCCTATGTATAGTCATGATTTAAAATGGAAAAACTTCAAGATGGAGTAAGCAACAAGTTTAAGGACGAGTTATTTGATGAGAAGAACAATTTCAACTTATAGTAAAGTATAATGAAAGATATTCTAGTGTAACATGGGCTAATTAAAGCCCTGAATAGGAAGGAAAAGAAACCTACGAATATGACAAATAAAGTTTAGGAAGAGATAAAGATAGAGATAGTCAATACCATTTGACTATGCATAGCACTAAGGGTAAAATATAACATTTTAGAAGAAGCTTGTGCTATTAATCTATGAAAGAAACTAAAAAAACTTTGTATGTCAAAATCTATTATAAATCAATTTTATTTAAAGAAAAAATTATACCATTTGAGGATAGATGAAGTTAATGATATGATAAATTGTCTAAATTATTTAACAAGTTTTTATCTCAGTTGATAAGTGTGAGAGTTAAGCAAAGGATAAAGATAAAGTTTTATTGTTATTAGCATCTCTTCTAAATTCTTATCATAGTTTAATAACTATATTATCAATTAGAAAAGATACACTTATGATAGAAGATGCAATTTCTACTATATCGGAGAACAAAAAGTTGAGAAAGTTTACTATTACATCTAAGGAAATTGCTTATGTAGCCAATGGTAGTTTGGGATGAAGCATATATCGTAGTGGCAACCAAATAAAAAGACTTATAGATCTAATTCAAGAGGCTAGTGAGAGATTATAGTAATAAAAAGTGTCTTTACTATCATAAAAAGAGGCATATTAAATGGATGTGTGAGAAGTTAAATGATGATTTGAAGGAGTTTAAGAAAATCAAAGAGAAAAATAATGTTAAACAGGGTTTTAAAATCTAAAATGGAGTTTAATTGGTCAAACTAGCACCTAGGCTAAAAAATAGATCAGTTTAACTGTCAAATCTAATTCTGTTAAAAAATTAGGTTGGCCTAGTCCAACATGGTAAAACCTAAAGTTGTATTGGTGACCTAGTCAACCTATCCACTCAGCTCAATTTTTTTTTAAAATATGAAAAAGTCCAACTCCTATCCAACTTGAAAGCTTAATGTAAAAAATAAAAAAAAATTAAGGAAGCCCTAACTAACCAAGTATAATGTAAAAAGAAAGAAAAAAATTATTGAAAACTAATTTATCCTATATGTGTAGTAAGATAAATAAAACACATGCTTTAGAATATTGAATTCAAAATGTTATCAATCATAGTTTTCTTTTTTGAAAATTTTTTAATTTTTTAATTTCTTAAAAATAGAAAATTGTTAAAATTTTCTTATAAAAATGGATTACCAAAGTTTTAAAATTCTTAAATTAAATTCAAGAATTTTAAAAGAAAAAAATATTTCTTGATTCTTAGTAAACAATAAGGATCCGGATGAATAGTTTTTTTGTTATAAATTAATGTTTTCATCATTTGTAACGACTATTAAATAAAAAGAATTAAGACTTGTGTAAAGGTAATTTGAATTACAAAAAAGATTTTTGTCATTTGCTTTTTATTTGAACCAAAATAGTATCAGATGATTACTATAATTGTAGTAAAATCAATATTTATATATTGTTTTAGAAATGTAATAATAAAGTATGTGCATAAATGTAATATATAATTTATTATATATAAAAATGTAGTAATTGATTTGACAAATTGAGCCAATTTGACCTTGACCCATTCATGTTGCCAAATCAATGGTCAAGCTAGGTTTTAAAACATTGATGTTAAATTTAATATTATTTGTATTGAACTTTGCAAGATGATGAAATTATGCAATTTTAATGAATAATAAATGTCAGAATGATCCTAATGATTATTGGCTATTTTATTATGATTGTTCTGATCACATTAGTGTTGATAAGAAGATATTTTATATCTATAATGATTGTTAACATAAAATTATGAAGATGATTAATGGTTACTATGAATATGAAAGTTATTAGTTATGTAAAACTTAAATTGCATGATGGTAGTATAAACATTTTGAAAAATGTGAGATATATGCTAGCATTGAACAGGAATTTCTTTTTTTTAGCTAGATTGGATACTTTAAGATACAAATATTTTGCTAGGGATAAAGTCTTCGAAATTATCAAAAGTGCATTGGTGATTATAAAAGGTAAAATTTTGTATAAGTTAATGGGAAATACAATTGTGAAAATTTTAAATAGTGAAGCATACAATGAAGTGAAGAAAGTGAAGCATGCAAGAGTTCTTATGAAAAAATGACCTTTGTTAAGGTGTTAAGAAAATAATTCCTGCTAGAATTTTCAAATGAAAAGAAGTAATTTATATCAAGGTGGAGATTGTTAAGATTCTTATAATTGTTAACTTATGATTATTTTCTATTTTGAATTATCCTCCAATTCAAATTATGATTATCAATAATTTGTGAATTTTTTATTAAGAGTTTTCTTCTTATTTTAGTTAGGTTTTTTCATTAAAGTTGGATTAATATTTTTTGCAAAATAAGTATTATTAGATTATAAATATTTATATTGGCCAAGGGTTTGATGTATGAGAGAAATTAGGTGCGAGAATTATTTAAGAGTGAATTAGGAGTAATTGGAAATTAGGTTTGTAAGAAAGTTAGAGTTTGTAATTTTGTAGTTTAATAATGAAAAATTTGCTAATTCTCTTATGATTTTTCCTTTTGAGTTAAAGAAGTTATCTGTACAAAATCGTACATTTATTTTATTGCCATTTTTATTCATCTCTTTCATTCTCTACATATTTTAGAATTAAGATAATTTTCTTAACATTACATTAGTGATCACATATTGTGCAATATAGAGGATATAAGCCTTAATATTAGAGATAACATAGGGCCTTGAGTTAGATAAACATCCAAAGGTTATAAAGGACAACAGTATCCTTAAATTTATATCAAAGATTAACTTGTTTAATAATAGGAGAAAGGCTCATTGAGCATAGCATTATTCTAAGCAAATTGAAAAGGTCTATCTGTCATCACCTTTGATATCTTATAATTTTAACATATTCATATGTATGTGTGTGTGTGTGTGTGTGTGTATGTGGGGTTCATTCTATCCTTAGTTAGATTGTAGAAACATGAATGACAAAATAAGTGACCTACAATTATATAGATTAATATATTAACATTGAAGCTCCATTTATTTAGTCAAAAAGTATTTTTTGTAAAAAAATATCATTTGCATATATATCAATAAAGGAGTGATATGCCACTTATATTAATAGTTAAAAAAAAGATCCTTAAAGGCATGGTAGTAGAGGAAAGCAAATGTCTTTTCTAAATGGGGGAATTTACTTTTTCTCAAAATATTCATATTTAACATTAAACAAATAATGTATTTTCCATTATTTAACATTTTATAACTATATTTTTCAGAAAATGCTTTTCATCAAAATAGATGTAGCCTAAGTGTCATAAGTCAAACACTTTATGATTATAGAAAAGATCATGGACAAAGGTTGCACTTGTTAGAACTTAAAATTTTCACATACATGGTTGCACAATGACCTTGCATGATATACTTCATGCACTTATTGTTTGGTGTAATAAATTTTACATCTTTAATAGAACTTTGATATTTTAAGCATAAATATTTTGTTTGTTTATCTTTGAAATAATCTATGGTTATGATGCCCTGTAATATGATTTTATCATAATATATTTGAATTTGAGTTTAGACAACATATTTTGTAATGCATTTTTTTTACTATTTCCATATTGGTTAAAGAACGATTATTAAGCTCTCTCACTAAAACTGAAGCCACCAATAGGTAAGTTACGAAATAAACAAGCTAAAAGGTTTATAAAAAAAAGCTTGATAAGCCTCACATCCTTTAGAATTATTTCATTTAGTCCTATGTAAACTGGTGAATGTAAAAGGATGTCATGGTGCATCTTATTTTATCTCTTTTATAAATGATTTCTCTAAGCATGGTGTCATCTTTCTACCATCACATCACTATAAAGCTTTAGATTGTTCACATATTTTATGGTAGAGGTTAAGAATCATAAAGAAACGAGAGTTAAGATTCTTAAAACTAATCAAGGATAAGAATAATTTGATTAGTTTAGAAAGTTCTATAAAGAAAAAGGGATACGTAAGCTGTTAATGATACCTAATAGTCCATAACAAAATGGCGTTATAGAGAAAAGGAATCCAACTCTACTTAACATTGTTAGGTATAAGGTGATGCAGGTAAACCTATTAATAAGTTTTTAGGGGGATGCTTTATTGACTATAACATATACCTTAAACCATGTACCTTAAAAATCAATCTCCACCACTCTATATGGGTTATAGAATGGTGTAAAGACTAATTTCGAAGGTTTACACCCTCAGGGGTTAGTAGGTTTAGTTTATAATACTTTTCATAACTTTGAGAAGTTAAATCTTAGAGAAAATAAGTTTGTTTTGTTAGTCCAAACACTTTTAACAAATATAAATTATATAATGAACATCTTAATGGTATATCCTAAGATGTGGTTTTTTAAACGATAAGTTTCCTAGTATTGGCAAAGCCAAGAACGATTTTAAGCTATATGAGTTAGAAAAAGCTTAATATGTTGAGCCCTACTCTTATAAGGTGGATTGGATCCATAAAATCATGATATTATCAATAATAGTGGCAAAATTCTTGAGATTCTTAACAATAGTAGACTATTGTATCTTAATTATCTTCAAATTCATAAAAAGTGAAAAACTTGCATAGAAATGTCTCTTGCAAATGCTTCTAAAAATAAAAGGTAAGTCCTTCTTAATCATTCTTTTTGGTTGCTAATAAGCCTTCTTACTATAATAAAGCACTTAATTTTCTTGCTTTGAATAAGTAATTTAATACCATAAAAAAGGAAATGTACTATAATGGATAACCAAGTTTTTGGTGAATGAATACATCTAAAGGTAGTGTAAACTATAAAAAGACCTTATCTCCTATGGTGAAACTTGTGTCTTGCTTTGTCTTGGTAATTATTTCACATTTTAATTTGAAATCATACTAAATATATATGAAGATAACTTTTCTCAATAGAGAGTTATATGAAAAATTTTATAGGGATCTACTGATTGGCTTTAGAGTTAAAGAATAAAAGCATAGATTATGTGAAATGATCTATTTATGAAAAATTATGGTACTTTCATTTTTATAAAGCCATCATATATGGTGTACCTTATCACAATCGAAAAGGACTATTATGTATGTATCAGCAAAGTTAAAAATAGTTTCTTATTCTTTCACTTTGTATAGATGACATATTACTTGCTAAAAATATAGTGTCAATTCGATTAATTCAAAAGCAATCTTGTTCCATATTTAAGATGAAGGATTTGGATCATGTATATTATATCCTTTAGGATAAAATTTGATAAGATTATTTTGAGAAATTCTTGTGTTCATCAGTAGAAATCTATATCATAAAGGTTATGGAACAAATTTTCATATACTTGATTTCAAACTTATGGATACTATAATGGATAAGAGCCTTTGCCTAAGATTGGATCAGTGTTCTAAGATAAAGGAACAAATAATGCAGATGGAATAAGTTCCATATGTAAATGTAGTAGTATGTTTGATAAATATCAAGATGTAAATTCAATCTCACATCTGCATGGTAAATAGTTTTTAGAGTGATCATGATATTACCTATTGGTAAATAATGAAAAGGATACTTAAATCTTATAGACACCTAAAATATAGCTTTCTACTATCTAAGTGGGAATTAAAGTAAGTAATGTTAATAGTTTATACACATAAATAAACATAAATTCATAGTGAGCTATGTGTTTACCCTGGAAGAATGAGTCATTTCATATTGAACCAAGAAATAAGTGTTTCTCCAAGCCTTCAATAGTTTAGAAGGAATTTCATTGCATAGGTGTTAGTTTCCTTAAAGCATATCACCATTAGTAATGTTTCTACTAATGCTTTTAATCAAGCCTAATGTTACTACTTTTAAAAAGCATGTTTGGGGTTTATGTTTTAGGAACACTTGATATACTAATTTATTGTTCTTTATTTTTTAGGAAATAAAGTTAATTTCTTATCATTTGTTAACTTGTAATAAAGGTTGATTATATGCATATATATTTTTTATCACCAGACTTAGATTATCCCTCTCACATAAGAAATTGCTCTAAAGCTTAAGTAGTAGGTTGGACAAAAGTCAAACGATCACTTAGTACCATGCATAAGTGATTTCTTTATCACCAAGGTGGCAAATGAGGATTCATTATAAAAACATGTCACTTAGATATGTGTTAAGGTGAAACTCTGCAAAGAGTCTATTATAGAGGATGTTCATGCCTCTATGTAGCTTATTTAAAGCCAAATTTGAAACTTGGTGTTTCAAGCTAGTTCCTTTATGATGACTAGTTTAAGTTTTGAATAGTGTATTATTTAAGCGAGACAAACCCTAAATGAAAGTTCCACCATAGCATACATTTCACACTATATGTGCTGTAAAATGACCAATGTTAAGGAATGACTAAATGGGTCCATATTTCATCATTGTGTGATCCTTATCAGGCTTGTGAGTGTCCTACATTTGTACCTTTTTGGACTTAGACCCATGTTATAACCTTAAAGTTTGGTGTTATTACTTTAGCATGTTTTCTAAGGGCTATAATTCATGCAATCTAGTGGAACATATCTAGGAAAGCAACTTAGACTTAGTGGATTAACATGAGAACATAAGGAAAAATCATTTAAACTTACACCAATGGGCTTTTGGCTCATTGCTCAAGGTGATTATATAAACTTTTGTAGTTGATATAACTAAGCACAAAGGACATAGATTAATTTTTGCATAACTTTATATTAATAAAGGATCAACAAATGCAAAAAAATAATGTAAGTTGATAATTTGGGGTATAGCAAAAATTAAGTGGTGTCATAATAGTTAAATGGTGACTTAGTATGTTAGTTACTCATCGATATCTTTCTTATATGGTTGCACATTCCATTTCGAAAGGATTAAATAATGTTTTTTTCAAGAAAGCACGCATGCCCACATGTATGACTGAAAGATGTTGCACGATACATGATATATTCATATAGGTATTCCTTATTAATTATTTATTCATTTAATTCTTTTAAAATAATTGATAACATTAAATCCTAAGCAGATATTTTATGGCGGTTAACTATATAAATGTTAATAAGTAAATTATCTTTAAATTTCTTTTAGAGATAATTATAGCTAAAATGGAGTAATCTAATTGATTGCCTTATATTTTTTTCCAAAAAAAGAATAGTTATCCTTCATATTTTTTGCTCCCTAAGTATGGCAGACCTAAGAGAAGAATACAACCGAGATAATTCTCTTTCTCATAAAAAATCCACTAGAAAGAATACAACATATTGCTCTCTTTTAAGTTATTCTCTAAGGGGTAGCTTTTGATAACCTTGAGTCTTGGAATGTGTCTTTCGACGAATGAATCTAATACCTACTTAGTGGCCACGAGAAAGCAATTACTCATGACTAAAGATTTAAAGCATATTTCTAAAGATTAAAAAAGAAGAAGAGTCTGAGCATATATGGATTATGATTTAAGCCAAGGTAAAAGAACTTCCACTATAGGATCCAAGATTTACATGCGGTAAAATATCAAATCTTAATATATTTTTAAAAAAATTACTAATAGTACACAATTAAGCTCCAATAAAAGGATGGACTTCTAATCTTTGCTATTGTCCTTTTTATTTATAAAGTCCTATAAGACCCCTTTCATGTGATAGTTTAACTTGACCCCTTTCATATGGCTTTTAAGCTAACTCAGCTACCATATCACCTTTTAATCTAGATAGTGTGGATTCACCTCCTTGAGTAAAATATTGGAATATAAATGCCACTTTAGAATATCATACAATTAAAGCATCATACTCTTAAAAGGTTATCTGATAAAATTTAATCAAATGTTGAGCCAATCCATAGGCAAATTTGGATTTTAACATGTCTTAGCCTACATGTTTAAATGATCATATTTTGCTACTATCAAGGTCTCATCAAAAAAGTTTTTAGAGATCATTATGGCTTTTTCATAAAGGTTTCAGGCAATTAACCAAACAAACTTTATGCTACAAAAGTGTTACGACCTATTCCTAAACTATCATGATCGGTATAAAAATATCAATTGGATATCTTTACAAACCTTTCTAACCAAAACCAATTTGCAAAACTTCTTATTTTATAAAAGCATGCATTATGCAATAAATCCAAGTTTGGAAATTTTTGCTGAATTTTTTTCTTGTTCCTTTTGCATACAAACATATATATAAGCTTTTCCAAACCAGTATTAGAAAACAACTTTTCTTAAACATATATATATATATATATTAAAGAAGTCCATAACTTTAATAGACTAAACTTAGTTAATATCATTAGGTTTAAATAGACAGATATTTAGAAAAACTCCTTTGATAAGAAATAATTAAAGAGATTTACATCACCTTTGAGAAAAATAGAAATATCAAAAATCTCCTTTTAGAGGATATTTTGAAATCTAATATATAACAATTTCCTTAAAGATATAAAATTTTAATACTCCATTTTCAAACAAACATTTTTTCTTTATGATTAAGAAATAGTTGAAACATAATTTCAATTTTATAACATTATATGAGTATCTTCTTTTTTTAAAATTCATTAAGAAATCAAGAAGATACTTTGATAGAAAACCATCAAAGTACTTTTCTAATTCTTTGAAAAGAATTAAGTTTTGTTTAAAAAAATAAAATAAAAGTTCAAATTATAATAAAATAGAACTAGTTTAATAAAATTTAGAAAATTATAAGTTCATATTCTATTTATAAACTATTTTAGAAAATATTCAAAAATCATATTTCTTTATTTAAGATCAAATAAATATCTTACTATTTCTAAAAAGCTACTTTATAAGAGAAAATAGCTTTTAATAAAGGTTTTCAAAATTCTAAGGTATAATAAATATTTTCTATAATCTAAATACCTTTATATCAAATATCTTAAATGTTGAAAACTATTTTTTCTCCTTTTTCCTTTGAAAAATCATATGGGCCATCTCCCCAGAAATCAATCTTTTGTTAAAAGAAATCACAAGATAATTAGAATAATATCAAAAGTCATATATGTGCATAATTATGCATCATGTATACACAAGTATACATATAAGTTAATTATACAAAAAGTTACCTAAGACATGTTGTAACCTAGTTGTCAAAGTCTCAAAATGATTATACAAATGTGCAATGAGTCAAAACATTAATATTTTAAAAAGAAATAAACATAATAGTTATCAATAGAACTAAATGTTAATAAAGTCCATATTAGAGTTAGGGGTAGTAAGGTCATCAAGTGCTAGAGAGTATAGTAAATCATCCACTGTTGTTAGTGATATGGCTAGCAATGCTAGTTATGGTACTTCTACTAGTGCTTCAGAAACTAAAGTAAAGTGTGTTGCCTCGTCAATCCTGCACTAACATACATCTATATTTATAATAAAGTAAAACTCAAGGCTAAACTAACCAATTACAATCTTATATAGGTGCCACCAAATGTTAAGACATATGGATCTGGAGTATTTAAAAAAATATATCCACAAGTAAAATAAGTAATAAGTTACTTAATGGGATAGCTATAATATAAATTTTCTAATGGGTTTTAATCAAGAAAACCAAATGTATACAAAACATATTTTAAACCACTTTTCTTACTAGAAATCCTTTCCATATATTTCACATATAGCAATTTTGTATACTAAATTATAATTCAATCATAAGCATATAATAATTGATTGAATAATAATTAAAATTGCAAGGAGGCATAAAAGGTTTCTTTTTGTCACTCTGGACTAACTTTATCCTACGTGTATCTTAACCTTGTCCCTCTAAGCCAACTTTATCCTATGTGTCATTCTATATGACTTGAAATATAGGATGCTAAGCCAATCTCTCAACCTCTCCACAAAGGTTACATAATCATAATATTATCACATCATCACATACAACATTCAAGCTGATAATAACAAATGGCATTCAAGCCAATAATCAAATAGGCATTCAAGTCTTTTCATATAGAGCTCACTTAAGTTCACAAGGCATACTCACTAACCCATTTTTCATAAATAAGAAGGTAAGGTCAAAATGTCATCCTTTAGCCATAATCATAATTTAATATAACATAATCTAGTAAGTAAGAATATATAATTATCTCATCACATTATTAGTGATCATACAAGATATCGAGCTTCCATTTTCACATGCTGGATTACCATATCACATTTCCATTGAAAAGTTCATTATCATTCATAGATACCCTTGCATATAAATTGATTAATGCACATATAATTCATACACAAGAAACCATGCACTACTTTATAATTTCAAGCTTACGGTTTCATCATAGAAACCTATAAATTACCATTCTATCTTTTATAACATTTTTACTAATATTCAAACATACTTTTAGGCTATTAACCTCATATTTTAGTATGTTATATCAAGCAAGACTTTAGTTCAAAAAATATATATTCCATGGTTTTTTAACAAAACTATGAAAGGCATGACTTGGTTTTTTTAAATTCCACAATTGCTAAATCTAAACGCAATTAATCCTAAACTTAGCATACTATTTTAACAAGAAAGTTATTTTTCCTTACTTATCCAAGCTCATATGTGTGCTACCCAGCAATGAGCAAACTGCACATTTTCACCATATAACATTTAAATGTTAATAAAATAGTTACAAACCCATATTCAATTTCAATAAACACCTTTACATTTGAAAATTTCATTTTAAATACCAATTTTTTCTCAAATTTTCTTAAAATTTAAAGAATTAAAATAAAAGTATTAAATAACATTTTTCAACCTTTTTATGGTTAAAATATGTTACACAAGTTACTCAAACAATCAACTAACATATAATATTAAAGAAAACAAAACTTTCTTTTAAAATGCTAGCTTTATATGCAACTTTTGTAGCAAAACCCAAAATTTTCCCAATCCTGTTTTAATGATTTATAAGACCTTTTTTCAATTATTTTCTCACTCAAAACAAGTTACACAAATAATTAAAATGTTTTGGTAAGAAAACCTCTTAAAGCAAATAATTTGTCTCTTGAAGACACTACTTTTTAATGTTGTTTCTCAATATAAAGCCAAAACCTTTCAAGCATGTTTTTAAACATATTTTTTTCTTTAAAACATTAATATGAATGTTTAATAATATTTCCAAAAGAGTTTAGAATGAAGTGTAACTAATATTTCTCAAAAAAATAAAATTTTTTCCAAGCATACATCAGGAAACCCAAAAGTATCCTATAGTGTTTTCAAAACCAATTTTGCTTAAAATCTTTGATGCAATCATCATTTAATATCTATAATAGAGTTTAAAACATTGTAGATTTGTTTTTATTTCAAAAACCAAAACTTTCTCTTTAGCCTTATAATGAAATTTAAAAGCAATATATATGGTTTTCATTACTACCAAATTGCCCTTTAATATTAGCATGTCAATCTCAAGTATAGAGAAAATCAACATAAATAAAGGCATGGTCACATTTTTGCAAATAAACATAACTTACCATATCACTTAGCATAATAAGCTGATATTATAAAGCCTTATTTTTTAATGCAAGATGAAGTTTTTATCTAAGAAAACTTAAAGCAACAATCTTTATTTATTATTGGTGTCTAAATAAATGTAATGTTTGCATTTACAATCTTATAGGAAACTATGAACAAAATTTGTATTTTAAATGTTAGATGTATGTGAAAATTGATGTCTTTAGGTTATTTTAAACTAATTAATGTTTGTATTTACATTATTATTGGAAACTATAAAGATTATTTGTATTTCAACAGTTTGCTCATTTAAAATGTACTATATGATCTACAAGTTTATCATTTATAACATTGGTTTTTCAAATAACTAACATCTAAAAAGTATATCAATAGATCTAACTTGAAAATTTTCTTTTTTTAGATGTTGATTATAGTAATAACTAATGTATAACGTCATATATTACCAATAAATTTTGCTTCATTCTCTATTTTAAACATTCTTTATAATGCCTTAATATCCATTATATAACTCTAAGATGTGTTTAAGGAAGAGAAAACATCCCATCCATCATTTTATCTAACATTTTTAGAGATATTATAGAATTTGATTATTACTTCTTTATTCATTGTTATCTCTAAATGTGTTAGATAAGATGATAGAGGAGTTATTTTTTTTCTCCTCTAACATAGGCTAACATTGATAATGAAAGTAAATGTATTATCTGGATTCATGATTTACTAATATTAAAATTTAATGGATGTTAAAGAGTGATTTTTGGATTATAACTATAAGAATTAGCACTAAGGATAGTAGCAAGAATGGAAAAGTGCATAATCCTATTTTTTTCCATTTTTTTTCTTTTTAAAGTTATATATGGTTGTAAAATTGTATTTTATTAATGTAATAATGGAAAGAACTTTATGAAAATAAATAACACTGCTATTTCATAATTCATTATTGTCTCTTTTCTTATATATTTCTTTTCTTATATTTGCAATTTTCTACATTTGGATAGCTTTCTTTTTTTAAATAGATAAATTCACCATCCTTATATATTTCATTTGGTATTGCAAAATCTAGTAAGGCACATTAACATGAAAAAATTATTGCAAAATAATGTCATTTATTTATAAAATTAATATGGTTAATAAATATTATCTTCATACCACATTGATTTTTTATCATAACTAACATCTAAAGGTATAAATATCACCAGCTAGCTTATAATAAATATTTAGTAATGTGTAATAAATACTAGGCATTTATCAAACATCATGTTTAAGTCATGGTTATCAATATTTCCTAATGTGCAATAAATACTAAGCACTTAATAATATGTAATGTATGAAGAAGATTAAATAAATGAAATTAAAAATGTCTAAATTAATGGCATTTATAAAGAAGTCTAAATGAATAGAACTAAGGTTAATTACATGAATGGTTAGTAACAAGAACTTCCAACGTCTATTTTTAATGGTAACTGTCATGTAAATCCATTTTCAATCATTATGATAGTTTATTAATCAGAACTTACAACATTTTTTTTTATCATGTAAGTTCATTTAAATCATTGTGATAATTCACCAATAGTTTATGATGTCATTTTTTATAATAATAAGCAATGTTTAATTATTTTGCCATTGGCTTATAAATAAGGCTCTTCTTACTAGTAAATTTGTAATCTTTCAAAATAAATCTCTTTCTACCTAAAAAGGCTTCTGAGCTAGAGGTATAGGTCATGGTATTTAGCATTACCATGGCTATTTGGAAGGTCTAGAGAACTTTTTAACTTTCTTACAAGGACTTATATCTACACCTTAGAAGAAGCCCTGAGAGATTCCTAGATTTTCTCAATAACCTAAGTAATATCAACACTATAATCTACACCAATACTATAACCTATATCCTTTATCTCAGAAGCCTTCTCTATTGATGGATTCTAAAAACTAGTGCTTTTAGAAAGTTTTGGAATTAATCAAAGTTTCTTCCAAGAACTTATATCTATAATTCAACCATAAATACAAGAATTCTACAAAATATTTGGAAGGACTTGAAACAAGAATCCTTCCAAATTCGTTGTAAAATGCTTGTATTCATGGTTGAAGTGCCAATGCAAGTCCTTGGAAGTAACTTGGGGAGATTCCAATTCCTTCCTTTACTATGAGCCTTTGATACTTCTTGTGTTTTAATGTAAGAATTGACATGTTGCTTGCTTTATATGCTATGTCAAACTTTAATACACAAAGAGCAAAAAGCATGGTTATTTTTGCATTGAAACATAAGAAACTTGAAAGGGTCATAGCAAATGAAGCAAATGAATTCCATGTTGATTTTATTATACAACCAATACAAAAAAGTAAATCTATCACAAGACTTAATACATTGATTTTATCTTATAACTAATATGAAATGCTTAAACAAGAATGTTTTTTTTCTTTAAAACTTGTGAAAATGATGGTAGACCTAAAATTGGAAACTTGTCCTAAGTGTAAAATTGCAAATATATTACAGAGAGTGCCTTATGGGGTGAACAATAAACTTACAAATATATTACAAAATCTACTACAATTTTCCTTAAAAAGAAAAGATCATATTTGCTTAATTCTTTATTTTTGTTGGCATTTTTTTCTCAATATTAAAGTTCATTTGAAAGTCACTTTTCTCCTTTAAGCCTAATTATGAACATCTATTTGTTATTAATTATCTTGACTTACTTAAATTCTTTGTTTTCGATTTCATTAATTAGGGTTTTGGTTGATGTGAGTTTCTTAAAGAAAAGGTAGCAAATTTCTTCTTTGAAATAGCAAATCAATAGTTATTTCAATATAAAGGGCTAGGATGACATGGACAAATTACAAAACACATAATTCTACCAAATTTTAATAATATAAGCTAGGTAATAAATCTGTCTCCAATAAAAGCATATTATATTAATATTTCACCTACAGTAACAATTCTAATATCCTTGTGCCTTTTGTTTTGCCACAATGGGATTTGCAAGTATTTCTATTAATGGCTATGTTTTAAAGACAATGTAAGTTCCATCTTAGCATAAAGACATTGAGATAGGATTGAAATACATATTATTTCTAATTTTTGCAACTTCTACATATTATATGTCTTCTATTATTGAAATTAAATAAATATATCAATCTTCTTATTTTTCTAGCTTATTATATTTGGAATAATAATTTTAACCATAGAGATATTAAGATAAGATAAGGCTTGAATACTACTGTTACCACTTATATAGTAATATGAGTTACTAGATTTTATGATTAGGTTCGGATAGTGCTTTGAAAATAGTAGGATTTAAGAAAATTCTTTAAAATTAAAAAAAATTAGAAAGTAACATCAGTTATTTTATAAACATGTTGTCATATTACACATTAAATATCAATTTTTTTAAAAAAATGACATTCCAAATGAAATATAACTTATGGAAAATCAATTACCAATGTTAGTTACTACATTAAAAAACTAACATCGTATTTTAATTATTAAACAATATATTACAATTAAACACATCAATTTTCTTTTTGAAAAAAATGACATTGTTATGATATTCAATATCAGTTAAAAAATTGATGTTGAATGTACTAGATTTACAATAACGCCCATATATACGTTGAGTGAGAATCAACATCAAAACTTTAAAATAACCAACATTAAAGGGAAAATCTATAGTGGTGTTCAAATAAGATTTCTTGTTTCTTCATTATATAAGCCATGTTTTCCACACATTTCCTATTTTGAGCATCAATTAGAAAAAGTCATTTTCACAAATCTCTTTCAAAAGTTTTCTTTTTATTTTCTTTACAAATCTATTCTAAAATAAGCATTTTGTCTCCTTTCTTTCTCAAGAAAATCTTTCCGAAACTTTATTTTTTCAAATCAAGAAAATTATTTTCCAAAGCAAAAGATGTTTCTAACATGAAACTTTTTCAAGAAGCTTTTTTTTTTTAATTTGTCTTTCAAAATTATATGTTTTCCTTTAGAAACATATGATGACTTTAAAAAGCAAAACATTTTCAAAGATTTATCTTTTCAAACTAAGAATGTTTCCAAATAACATAACTTTTCTAAAAGTTTTCCTTTTGAAAAAGATGGAAATCAAAGCATCAATTCAAACCATCACTTCCAAAATTGCAACTTTAAGTTTTAAGAAAACACCTTTTAAGCAAATCCAACATAAGTATCATGGCTTCAATACACCATCAATCAAAACATATATACATCTCATATATAAACATCTTATTAAAAGAAGACCAAAATGAAAATTAGTAGACCTCTACTTACTTAGAAGAGCTTGCTTGCTTGATTTTCCTTTGCCTATGATTCAAGTTTCAATTTACCAAAAATAAATAAATTAGTAAAAGAACTCTTGAAAGAACTATAAAAAGAAATGAAACCATTAAAGTATATAAGCTTTTACCTTTACTTTGATGATCATAGGAGCTTAGTCTTCCACACTTCTTAAAAAACTCTCAAAGAATTATCATAATCTCTCTAAGATATGTAAAGAATATGAAGAACACTTAAGACCACAACTTCTCTTTCTATTCTTTCTCTTTAGCTATGGGCTAGCTTTTGTTGTGAGAAATGTTTGAACTAAGCTCTCCTATTTATAGTAAAAGCATAAAATATCCTTCAAGCCTCTAATTACATCATCCTCCTTGTTTCCTAAGCATGCCTACATAATTTGGTTGCTTTCCAATGAGAAAATTTAACTAAAATCTTATCATATCACTTATGCTAGGAATATTCTTCTTCATTTAATGTAGTCTTATCTTATATAATGACTAAGATGGTGGCTAAGCTTATCAATAGAAGCTCCTTACTTAGGCATAAAAATAATATATGTTAATACGTATCAAAATAATATTTCCTTCATCCAAATTATCATCTTTTAATTTTTTTAATAAAATTATAATTAGGAAATTCACTTATGAATTACACTAATGCCCTAAAGTCAAGTCATCTTCTCCCTTTACTACTCAAAAGCATGATTCTCTCCTTATTATCCACAAATTTACCATTTTGTCTCCCTTAGGTTATCATAAGATGCTTCTAAATAAAAATCTTATGTTACTCCAAAAGCCTATCAATTTGAGATCTTGAATAATTCCTAAAACCACTTTAACTTTTCCTAAACTTTTCTTGGATAATTTCTAATGAGATTTTCATCTACTAGGATTAATGGATACTTTTACTAATTACCTATTAATAAACACTTTTTCATTTAATTTTGCTATTTTTATCTATTGAATTTTCATCAAGTTTTATAAAGAGGACTATGAAATAGCTAAGTTCAAGTTTCATCTTGTTATATGTTATTTACCACTAGCATGTTATCCTAAGCTTCTCTCATAGATAGAAACTTCAATGAGGGTTCATAAGTTAAAGCTAGCCACTAGGTGTGTTAAGGTATTTTTAATTTATATTTATAGTTTGGTTTATTTGTGTTGTCTCTATTTGTTTGTTTCTTTTAGGTTACTTTATATTCTCTACCTTATGTGTAAAGGTTTGTCTCCTTCATCTCATGTACTATTTACCATGTAATGAAAAAAATGTTGTAGTATTAGTTATTAATTACTTTAATTAATAAAATATTTATTTATTTTTAGTAATTATTTTATGTAATTATTATTAATTTTTAAGTTTTATAAATATAATAAAATTACAAAATAAAACAAGAAATTGTGTAGAAAATAACAAATGTATGAGCCATTGTTCTTCTAACATCAAGAAAAAGGTATAGGTCGTTTTTAAGTCAAAATACATATTAGTCTACTTTTTTATGCAATTTTTACAATTGAATTTATATTTAACCATTTGGATCTTTGAAATAAAGTTAGTATGCATTTTGGAAATGTAAAAATAATAACTATGTAATTTTTGTTAAAGATAATGAAGGTTAATGCATTTAAATTTTTTCTCTCTTATTTTTTCTTTTTTTTATTTTTATAATAATAAGAATGACTAATTCACATATGAAAAAAAAATTCACATCAAACCCATGATATAAAAAAATAAAACCTTAAAAAAATACTAGATGGCACTTGATAAACTCTCTCAACTTTTCTTGTTTCTTCTAAATTGATTGATTACTAATAAATCGACATTTCTTAATTTTTTCTATACACATTATATTACATGATGAGAAATCGTGACATTTCCAATGAAAATTTCTAACAAATTTGGTCTATTGGAAAATAAACAATTAAATTCAAATGTCTCATTATTTTTTATGGATTTATTTCCATCAGAAATCCATTGGAATTTTTTAAAAAATATATATCAGAAATGTAATGTGGATTTTTATATTCATGTTCTCATAGTTTGTGATGGATTTCTAACAAAATTCATCAGCAATTCATTAAAAAATTCAAATGTCATGAAATAATCTATAGAACCTCTTTTCCCCTATTTATCCAAATTCTCTTAGCATGCATTAGAGTTCTTCATGTTTGTTAAGCTTCATTCCTATATTTTAGAAGTAAATTTGTAAATTCTAGATCAATTAAATTATTTAGAGTACTTTATTTGTTAATCATACTAATTGATTTTAACAACTTATTAGGTGTTTTATGTAGTTTTTACTTATAATCTTCCAAAAGCCTCTTTCCTATTTCCTTCATGCTCGAATAGAAGTTAGTGATTTATTTCTTTTATTTACTCACAAATATTCAGTTTATTTAGTTAATTTTAAAACCTTATTATTTTCATTTATATGTTAAGTAGAATAATGTGTTTAGTTCATTTATTTTAGTTAATTGCTTAATTAATACTTAATTAGGGAGACCAAGTAGTTACGTTATTTAGTTGGATTATTAGATAATTTTATTTATTATATTGCAAACTCTATTATAAAGGCTTGTTAGTTTCAATAATCTTAAATGTTTAGTTAATTTTGTTTAGTAAATTTAGAAAGGTTAGTTAAGTAGAATAGTTTATTAGTCAATTAATTTATTTACTTAATTAGAACAATTAATGTAATATGTTTAAGGTTATTTTCTTTAGTTAATTATCTAGTACCATTAATTAGAAATGTTAAGTTAATTTATTTAGTTAATTACTTAATTAATATATTTACTTATTCAAAATATGTAATTTTAAATGTTTAGTTAATTAAAAAGGTTTAATTTATTAGAATAGTTTGTTACTTAATTAATTTATTTACTTAATTAGAATAATTCATTTTATATGTTTTTGATTATTTTATTTAGTTAATTTTTTTAATGCCATTAATTTCAAATGTTTAGTTGATTTATTTAGTTAATTGTTCAATTAATATATTTACTTATTTAGAAGACATAATTTTAAATGTTTAGATAAGTTCATTTATTTACTAAATTAGAATTGTTAATTTCAAATGTTTAGTTAATTTTATATAGTTAATTATTTAGTGATTAATTAGAAACATTTAGATGTCTAGTTAATTTTATTTAATTATTTATTTATTTACTAATTTAATTTTATTTATTAATAATAGACAACTGAATAAGGTTATGGTGGAAACTGATGAGGAGGAGGCAATCCCATTCTTACTAACATGTCATTGCTACCCACTCACACTCCTCTTAGATAAACATTTATGCCCCCACTTAGTACTAATGGAAAATCAACATGGTTATTAACATCGAAACCTTCATCGAGCTAACCTATGTATCAATAGTCCACTAAGGCAAAAAGGATTGTTGTTGCAAGGTCCAAACCAATATCATGACTTTCTTCTGGGTATTTGGTATGCACCTACTCCCTAATCAACATGTTCTTGGTCTTGGGAAAAGTGTTATGCCTTATTAAGATAGGTATGTAATCATTTTTAATATATTTTATTTATTTAAATTTATTCATTAAAATAGAATAATATATTAATTAAGTTTATTACTAATTTTTACATTAGGTTCTTCCCTACTAAAGAGTTCATCAAATCACTTACTTTCATCATAAAGAGCAAGTATGAGGGCATGTAACCCACCTGACTAGCAATTTTGAAGCCCTCCTGAAGGATACTATTTGATGGGTTTAAGGTAGGTATTAGTTTATTTTTCAACTATTATTGCATTTAATTTGTTATAATTTTTTTCATGCTATCTAGCAATTCTAATATTTTTTTTCAAATTGCAGAAGTATTTTACGTAGAACCTTACTTACAAGTAGTAAATGTGGAATATTTTCAACCACAAAGGCTCCATTGAAAAACATCATGGATAAGGTGAGAAAGAAAAAATTACCTTAGCCCAATTGGATTGAGAATGCTAAGTAAGAGGGATTCTACAAATACTAGGGGACCCTAAATTCACTTAGAAATCCTAATTGTAACTCCCTTACCTAGTAACGCCTTATTCCTCATTTAATAGGTAATTAACACATAATAAAAAAATGCCGTTTACTCCAAAATACTCGGAATATATCAAATATACGTATCTCATACACATGATCAAAAGTCACATAACTATTCATAAGTTCAACTTTACAAATTGTACATCCATCATATACAATATTTTCCAACTATACAATTATTTACACTTCAAATACTATTGCCCTTTCTCATGAGAGCCCTTGGAAGCATCACCTGGAATGGTTAGTCACAATACAGAAAACATAAGAAACAAAGTTTCCCAGTAGCTAGCTATTGCCATAAAACATTTCAAGCCATTCCAGATCCTTAAGCAAATAAAACATACGTTTCGGAAATCAAGTAATCATTTATCATCATATTCGATTCCATACCATTGTAGGAAAATGCACCGCACACAGCAATCATCAAGTCCATTTAAGGACTTATCACAATATCTAGATGGCCATCACAGATAATCGTACCTAGGCCTAACATACAACATCACGCTGTCTTCCCAAGGAACTCTAAGGGCCATAGGTACCGCACACAGCAATTTCCATTACCATCCCGGGGAAGACTCGGGCCATAGGCCTCACACACAGCATTTACTGTCTTCCCGGGATGCGCATACAGCTATTTCATACACATTCCATACAATGGCATAAAATTCATAAGATCATGTAAATAGAAAACAAAGCTTAAGGATAAAGCTAGCTACCTTTCATAAGCTTCCAATGTGATGTTCCCTTTTTGCTCTCACTTGAAATTCCTTTACACTTTCTCTTGCCTTTCCAAGTTGGCACTCCTCAGTCTATACAAACACACATCATAGTTTCGTATTAGAACATTATCATTTTCCCTAATCCTTCTTTACTTTCTCCACCCAATTAAATGCATACTTAGATGCTCTATACTTTACTTTCAAGCCTTGAAATGACTCATAAGAACATTAGATAAGGCTCCAAGGGTAAAGCCATGCAAAACATGAAGAATTAAAGCCAAAAAGATCACTTAACAAAGAACACGGGGGTCCCATACCCCGTGTTCAGGGCCGTGTATCTCACTGGATAGCTTCGGGCTTCACGGAAAAATTCACAGAGAAGTACACGGGATTGAACACGGGCCGTGTTCTGTCCTGTGTACCTTACTGCCCTGTCGTCCTGAGATAAACACGGGGAGTGTTGCACCCCGTGTAGAACACTGATCAGCTTCGACGAGGAACACGGGATACAACACGGGCCGTGTTCCACCCCGTGTACCTTGCTGATCCTCCGAAAACACACTAAACAGCTAAAACTCCTTCCTCCCTTCTTTTCTCATCCATAGTTTTGGCTTCTCAAAAAGGGAAAATGCACACAAACACTTCCACAATCAAAGTTTCACCTTTCATAGGCTTTAGGCTTCATAGAAATTATTCTAACTTCATCATTTTTAGTTAAGTTCCAAACATATCATACCCATACTACACATGCATCATTATACCCTAAAAACCCAGGTGTGTAACCATGGTTTCTTGTTGTTTTTACACCAAACCAAAGCCATAAATCAACACTACAACATCCAAAACATCATCAAACATGTTCAAATCCTCCTAAACTCCATGTTCAATCACCCTTGACTTTATCAACTTCAAGATTTCAAGAAACTAAGAAGAGTACATTAAAGAGCTCTTAGAGGAGATCATTTTTACCTCTTGGTGCAACTTGAGAACCCTCACTTGGAGCTCCCTAAACTTGATCAAACTTGGGCTTTTCCTCAATCTAGGGACATCAATAGATAGAGCTTGATGAGAGGAGCAATTTTCCCTTCTACACCTTAGCTTGAATCTTGGTATTTTGGGGTGAAAAAATCAAAAGAAACTTTCTCTCTCTTCCTTCTCTCTCTCACATGTCCAAGCTTCTTTCATGGAGAATTTCTGCAGCTTTTTTGGAAAAAGGAGAAGGTGGTAGAGTTTTCATGAAGCTCTAGGGGTATTTTGGTCATTTTTTAGATTTCCAAGGGTATTTTAGTCCTTTTTCACCAAAAGTAAGGCTATTCTTGCCATTAATTTTCTAGCAATGACACTTGTCATGAATCCATTGGTCACACTAATTAAAATCACATATTGCACCCCAAAATCTTAGTTACTCACATTAAATCCCAACTCCTTGATTACTTTCACTTTAACCACACCCGATTCTGCACTTTTGCAAATTAGTCCATAGGGTTTCTGTCTATTTAAAATTCTTTACACTATCAGACTTAGACAACCTCCCCTTTTAGGGTTTCCCAACCTTCTCTGACCATTCATACTATTTAGGAAAAATTAATTCTTTCCCTACTATCCTTTTCCTTCAAAATTTCGTTTACTTTACGCTTAAGTTCCTTTGACTTAAAATTCACCCACCAGACTAATGCAATCATACTCTTTGATTCTACAGCCTCAGAAATTAAAGATTCAAATAATAGGATTTAAAAATTTCGGGACATTACACTAATAAAGTAAAAGGAATAAGGTTTTAAACATGGTTAGGCAAAGGTCATCCCCACATATTAGAGTTTCTATTTTGGTCGAATCGACACGCATGGTACGTAACTCATCCTTAACTTTTATTTTTTTAGTATTTTAATTAATTTATACAATTTTAAATATTTTAATAATTGATTTAACCTTTTCCATTCTTATACATGTAAATTGTTAAGATTGGGGTTAATCCCTTATGGATTAGTTGTTCCATTGCACCCATCTCAAAAAGAAAGATTAGTAATAGGCGTCTTTAAAAATTACACACTCAAGCTATCATATAGTAGAGGACGGATAAAGAAGGATCATCCATTAGGGGGATAGTCGGCTCTTCTAACCTCAACTTATGGATAAAGATAGTTAAGGGTACAAAGAAAGGTTAGGTTTATGACTTAGGATTGGAGACACCTACTATGGAGACAACATCTTCCACTACTAAGAGTCATTTTGAGTACCTTCTTGAGGTTGTTAAGATCAAAGCTACTTAAAAAGACTAGCCTTACCTGCCTCCATATGGTTACTATCAACATATGTTGCCACCTTCACTAATGCGCCTACTATCAGCATACACATAATAGGCGCTTGGTGGAAAATTAGAAGGCCTTTCCCACTCTCAAATTCCTTTAACTTAGCCTAATGTAGATAATGAGCACTTAGCTATTGAGGATTTCAACCAACTAAGCTTCGAGTAATTATTTTTTGATCGCATATTTATTTTTTATTAGATATATTATATTTAAATATTTAATTTTATGATTTATATATTGGATATTTATTTATCTTTTTAATTTTAAATTTTAAACAACAATTTTTAATTAATTATTATTTTTAAATTTATATATTTTATTCACATTTATAGATTTCTTTAAAAACATAAATATGTTATTTCTAACTCAATGTGCTTAATAAGCCTATAATCCATGGGCTAAACAAGTCTATCCATGGATTTTGTGTAGAATAGATTAGGAGAAATTAGGTTTGTTAAAAAATGAATTTAGATGGGTTTGATTTAGCGAACTACAAACTAAATGAGCCTAAATTTTTTAAAATTTTTATATTTAATAATTTAAATAATATTTATGTTTTAAAAAAAGTAACCTATCAAACTTTTTAATCACAACTCAATATAAAATACAATTTAATTGTTAAAAATTAAACTTAGTATTGAAAACAATTAAATATAACAACAATAAAAATAAAAAATAAAATTAATAAATAAAAAATAAAAAAACTTTAAAAATATAAAAATGTAATGAATAATAAAAATAAAATAAAATAAAAAATGGGTTAGCCCATGTACTAGTCCATTCCATTTTAAAAACAGATTGAACTACCCTCTAATTACTCTAATTCATGCAAATTTTGATCTGTTCCAATCTGGTTTGTCTGAGAAATACTTCTCTTTTCGATGGATTTTGGACAAAAAAATGTTTACAAATTGGAAATATATATATCTTATTTTCTATCAAAAAGCAGAAAAATTTATTGGAAAAAATTTTCCAAAGAACATATTTGCAATTGCTAGTTTCCGTCAAAAATCTAGATAATCAATGAAAATTTTATTATTTTTGACGGAAAAATTCATCGAAAACAAGATTTCTAGAATTGCTATTATCTGTAGGGAACTTGCAAATTTCATTAAAAAATTTTCTTACATTTTGTAAATTTTTAGTGATAAGGGAATTCATAGACTGGTAAGGTGTCCAAATCACCTCCTCAAAGTTTCTTTCCCCTCTTCACGTCTTCTCATCATCTGTTACTCCAGCATGGTCATGGACGCATTTAATCATATTAACAATTTAATGTTCTAATTATTTTTTATTACTATTCCTATCATCACTTTTTTCTTTTGCTTGTGTTACCACTTCACCGTCCAATATTGACTATCACATATCATTGGATTGGATATTCTCAAAATTTTATTTATTAGTTTTTCTCAAATTCTAGGAAATGAAATTATAGTATTTTATTTTGAAATTCCTAATTTTTCTTATTGAAGTCCATTGTTTTAATTTATCCAACCTTTTTTTTCTGAATTTAAGAAAAATTTGAAGGAATCTATATTTCATGTCGCCGATGAACTCAACCAAATAAAACAAAGATGTACAGCTGGAGAACCAGGCGGAAAGAAATAAGACAGACAAATTTTGCATCTTATATTGTTGGAAAACAAAGAATAATGGACACGCTGAACTCCAACTGCAATGGTTAATTTTGATGAATTGAAATATGCCCTTTAAACTTCGCCTTTAATTTTTATATCTTCCTTTTCCGCTTGTCTTCATTCTTATTACTTTTATTTTTATTATAATTACTTATTCGTTTATTTATTCTTAATATTAAAATATATATTAAAAATAAGAATATAATTTAAAAATAAATATGCATTTAATATTTTTAAAATAAGTTTTAATAATTTATTATATTATTTTTTATTTATTTTAATATATAAATATAATAAAATTAAAAATATAAAAATTATTAATTATAAAATTTTAAAAATATATCAATGATTTTTTCTATAATTAAGAAATTAAATTTTATATTTATTTCTTTTTTTTTGGTAGAATAAATATTATATTTAATTTATTTCTTTGCAACAAGGATTTGATGGGCAGGGAATTTTGATGTTGATGCGCTTACCTCCTTTCCAGTTGGACAATTGAGAAAAGACTTGCCGACTTCCAAACCCACGACTCTCGAGTTCACTCGCTGCTCGGTAATTCCACTCGGGTCCCACATTTATCAAGAAAAACAAATATTATGCACGGTATTGAATAGGTGTTATGATACACCCAATTTTCTGATTATATTACAAACCCTGCCGGTACTTTAATAAATTTTATAACTTTTTTAGTATAAATTATAATTATTATGTAAAAATTAAAAATATTTTAAAATATTTACTACAATTTTAAATAATAAATTTATAATTTTTTGTAAAATCTGTATAAAGTATACAATATTTTATATCTTCCATAAAAATTACAAATTTTTTTAGCATAGATTGAAACATCACTAAACATACCCAAGCTGTTAACCATTTTTTTTTCCCTTGGAAAAAGCTACCATTGCTGAGATTCATGTTATTACTTACTAGTACATTAAAGAAGAGAAAATAGAGAGCATATAAAAATGGATAATAAAGTTGTTTAAAAAGAAGTCACAATTGTTATTTTTTATTCAAAATTCATGCAAACATCCTTTGACTTCATCAATTAAGTTTGCAGCACACAAATCTTCTCACGGTGGAAAAGTCACAATAAAGTTTATAGACAGAAAGTCGAAAAAGGTTATAATTCTATTTAAAAAAGGATAAATATAGTCCAGATCTCATGGATCCCCCAAGGGTTCCTTATTTAAAGTTTTAATATCTTCATTTTTAAATACAATAATTTTAAATTAGTTTTTTAAACAATTTCAAAATTTTATATGTTCTACAAAATTATGATATTTGATCGTCTCGGGTAAAATCATGGCTCCATCATTGGTTCCATCTCTCTTCCTTTCGGCTTGGTTCCAAGCCAAAGATGATTTGATCATAGATTTGAATTGCAGACAACTCTCCCAGTGATAGTGTAATACCACAGTTATTATAGCTTTGCTAAAGTTTCGTGGAATATAATAAAGTCGTAATTTTTTCTTTCATAATTATTGACACTGCAATAAAATGCAACTAAAATGGCACTGCAGCACAACTCAAAACCACCAATATGATATATGAAACTAAATTTATTCATATGAATCTGGGATATAAATCCACAAGGACATAATCAATCCCAACAGTTTTACTTCACTATTGATACAACAATGACAATAATCAACAGGCCATGTTAAACTAAACCAATTCCAGAAACTTGGTGCCATATTTTCCTATTCTCGTCGCAGTTTAGTTCAAATCTGACGTGGTGCATACTGTGCACACATAAGTTTCTCCTCAAATAAATCCTTCTCCAAAACCCAACCTTCTATCATTGCCTGAGAATTCACAGCTTGATCAGTAGGCAGAAGATGCCCAGCTCCCAAAACAACAACATTTGTGAGATTTGTATATCTTTGCACATACCCAGCAATCACTCCATTGACTTTCCAAATCTTCCTCTCTGCATTCAAGAACTCCTCAATCCCTTCCCATTTCATCGTCTTCACCCAAGCCTCAACTTGAACCACCCCATCTCTCAAATCATACTGCCCTTGATACAACAAAATCCTAGTGTTCTTCACTATGTACTCGACCATAAACTTCACACTCTTCATCACATCATCATTAAGAATATCCCCAACAAGATCACTGCATATCTCATAATGGAACGACTCATCAACCCCAAAAGCTTTCTTGATTTCAGGGAAATTCAAGAATTGGCCAACCATTTCATCCTGGTAAGGGGATTTCTTTGTGTAGTCATACAAAGTAGCTAATCCTGTCATGTTTTGCAACATTCTCAACACTTTATTCCTTGCATCTGTTGCAAGACTCCAATTCCTCATCTGGGTCAATCTAACAGCTTCCAATTGAAGTTTCTCCAACTCATTCTTCTGCCTTTCATTGATTAACCCAACATAGTAAGCATTCAAAGCATGAGTGGCCACTTGGGTTTCTGGGTCTGTCAAGCCATCCCCAATTGCAAGACCAGACAGATTAATCACTCTCTCAGAAACCTCCAATTCAGAATTCTTCTTCAATATATAATACCCAATTGCAGGAACGTACTTCCCAGCATAGCTTTCACCTGTAATATAAACCGGACGAGATTTGAAACCTGGTTCTGATAGAATAAACTCAGTAATTGCAGTAAAAAGATCTCTGGCAACATCAAATTGATTTGTCGGTATTTCTTCGTTCTTCGAAGCTATACTGAATCCAGTTCCAATTGGATTATCAAGAAAAAGAAGGCCAAAAATTCTGTTCCAAGCTCCAGGATTAGGTTGAAGGAAAAGGGATTCAGGTTTGTGTTTGTGAGAAGTGACTCGCCAAGGTCCAAGCTCATACAAGTTGCCAATCATGGAGGAGCATCCAGGCCCACCTTGGAGCCAAATGAGAAGAGGGGTATCTGGAAGAGGAGAAGCGGAATTCTGGGCTTCATAGAAAGCATAGAAAATGGCTGAACTTGAATTGGCGTTTCCTGAGAGGTACCCAGATCTTGTGGGATGAGCTTGTTTCGGAAATGGAGGGGTTGGTTTTGAAGCAGAAGCAAAGTTACGGTTGAGGAAGAAGCAGATGAAGAGGAGGAGGACGAGCTTGACGTTGAAAGGTTTGGCTGACTCCATTAATAGGCGTGGAAGACAAAGCAGGCACGCTCTGGCGTAAAGTTGGAGCTTTGAGAAAATTTGTCGGAGCATACTCTGTGGACCAAAAATCGGCACCAGGGGACTGGGGAATACACCGCAGGTAGTGTCTTCTTTTTCAAACGCGCGAGACCAAAAACCTCTGGTTTCGAATTAAACTAGAATTCATTCCCGTGCTTCGCATAGGTGCTGATTATTTTTATTAATAAAAAAAATAACATATATAGTACAAGAAATTTTATAAAAATATTAAAATTTATTTTATTGTAATTATTTTAAAATTATTTATTTATACTTATAAATAGAAAAAATTTTAAATCAAATATAAGGGTTACAAATAAAATATATAATTAAGTTAGATGTTTGACTTATTTAAAATATGTTTATAATAAAAAATATTTCATATTATATTTATAAAACTTATTAATATTAATATTTAAATTACAAATAATAAAAGTGAACAGAAAAAATATACAATCAAATAGTAATAGTAATAAAATCTAAATAAAATTTGATTTCAATATTCAAATAATTTCATTTAAAAATAGAACATCTAATCATATAATCCAATTAATATAATTTTTATTAAAATTTTAATTTATTAAAATATTTGTATAATCAAATTAATTATATCATGTTATATTTATATTATTTAATAATTAATGTTTAAGTTGTAATGTATAGTAAAGGACATAAAAAAGAATAAGAAAATTAAGCGAAATGTATATATATATATATATATATATATATATATATAAAGATGTGAAAATAATGGGTGAGTTGTAAAATAACATAAAAATTTAAAAAGTATAGTTAATTGATTCAATTAAATTAAACCTTCAACTTATTTAAAATAAAAATAATAATAAAATACATTTTGTTACATGTGTACTTTTTAATAATATAAACATTTTAAGTCATATATAATGGAAGTGAATATGATAAAAAGGAAAAAAATGTAATAAAAAAAATGGAAAAAAGAGAATGCAATTCTAATGTTAAATAATGTTATGGTTAAAAAAGGATATATATTTAAGAAATTTATTTAAATTTAATAATTTGATATTTTAATTTATTTAAAATAATTTTATATTAAAAATTTATCATATTATATTTATACTAAGTGATGTTAATGTTTTAGTAGTAAATCATTGAAGTAAATATAAAAAAATACAATAAAGTAGATAAAAAGAAGTAAAAGTTGTAAAGCTTCAACAAACTTTCAACTAATGATTTTATATAAATTTAATTTAAAAGTGACAATTAAAAAATGGTAAAAAAAATTGACAAATTTTTATAAATAAATCTTATTTGAATTTTTGAATATTTTAATTCATTAATAGAGCATAAAATTAATTATTTCAATTAATATTTTCTATATTCAAATTTTAATTTATTTAAAATAATTTTATTTTAAAATTAAATATATAATACCATATCTATTTGACTTTATAATATTGGCATCTAAGTAAGCAATATCAACAAACATGAAAAAGAAAAAAAGAAAAGATGAAATTATGCAAATAAAAAATATATGATTTGTATAGTAATATAAGAACTAAGAATATGATATTTAATTAATTAATTTGATTGAATTAAAAATTTTAATTTATTTAAAATATTTTTATAATAAAATTAAAATTTAACATATTACATCTATATTTCTTAATAATATTAGCATCCAAACCGTAAAAAATAGGAATGAAAAATATATACCATAAATATAAAAAAGAAACAATAAATAATTGTAATGTAATTAAAAAATATATACTTGTAGAACTTTGCTTGTAAGATTAAAATCGCGAACATGAATCTATTTAAATTTTCCTAATCTAATTTTTATATATAATATAATATAAAAACATATATGTAATACAATTTATTATTATTATTATTATTATTATTATTATCATTATTATTATTATTATTATTATTATTATTATTATTATTATTATTAAGGATAAAAATATAAAAAGAAAACAAAAATATCATACTAAAATTGAAAAGATGCTTATATTCAAAATGAATTATAAGTTTGATGAAATTGTTAAAAATATCAAAACTAAAAAATTAGAAAAATATGTCTACTACGTATATTTCATGCTTATTCTAAAATTAATATCAAAATTAGATAGAGAAAGAAAATTAATAAAAAAATGAATAGAATTTACAAAAAATGAAAAACAAATGGAAAAATTACACTAAAATCATAAATTTAAATCCATATAAATTTTGTAGTTTTATATATCAAGTGCATTTTACGGCATCCTGGGTGTTTTGGCACCCTGGGTGTTTTGTATCATGTAATCACAGCCATTACATAAAAAATTAATATAATATGACAAAGGAAATTAATGAATGAACATAACAGTAAACCAAAATTGCACATTGAGCCTAACAAATCTCGATAAAAAAAGCCCTGGGTCTGGTCTAGTGCTTTCTCAGTCGCCCCTTGTGTAAAGGAATCATGGTTTGGTTCCGATAGCCTCATATCTCTAGAAGGTGGGTCAATGGACATTAGATACGTGATCACATTTGTGCTTTCGGTGAATCGCCTGCACTCTCTTTCTTTCTATTATAAGTTTATCCTTCCGCCGGAGCGGCTTTCAGCCTTGAACTCCTTTATCACTTAAACTGCACTTCCTTCGCCTGATTCTTCCCACCGGGAGGAAAAAAGACGGATCTTCGGATTACGCTCCTTCCTCATAAAGCTAGGGCATCCCACCGATCCAAAAGGGTGAGCGTGCCTTCCCCTTCTTGCTCAGTTGTTCACTGAGCTAAACCATTCCCTTAATAAAGAAAGAATCCATTACCAGGTGTGTGCTTCACTTATGATATATTTATAGATCAATAGATCCATTACGCTTTTCTTTAATAGAAAAGTTATCCTTAGGCAATCTCCCTCTGTAGATGAGATTAGACTTCATGTTTGCACTCACTGGATAATGAAAAACGAAGTTCATATTGGATTAGTTGGCCAACTTTTAGTCTCTACTGTCTCCACCGAGGACTTCTTTGAGTCCTATCATGCTTATGCTTTCTATATTTCTGTTTAATTACTTAGCACTTGGGTAGATGAGACCATTACAGCCTACAGGGATCCAAAAAACTTCATCATGGCAGAGTGGAAAATACAGTTGCTAACAAAGGTTTTTCATCTAGTATACGCCCTATGAACTCTTCATTGCCATTGCAAAATATGAACAGGACCACGACTATCACTTGGCTGATCCGCGAAATACGTGTTGCCATATATGATTTAATCTAGCAATAGTTTTTTTTTTTTTTTTGGCAGTTCAAATTTAGGATCATATTTTGTAATCTTATCCAAGTGAATCTAGAAATTAGAAGTCCCTTTTTTTAATTAAACCACTCCACATGGTCGAATAACACCCGACCACCTGTCCAGGATGCCGAAACCTGTAATCATCCAAAGACACCATAGCACTCACCTATATATCAAAATATAAAATATAATATAAGAATATATATTATATGATATAAAAGTAAATATGATACTATAAACTATACATTATTATTGTTTTTCATTATGAGTTTAAATTTGATGTACTGTTAGTAAAAAAAATTTTATATTATCAATGAATGAAAAGATGATATCTCATTAAAAATTTAATATTAACTAAAAACTTTTACTAATGTAGACAGAATTTTAATAATTTTTTTAATAATAGATAGGTATATCACAATGTAAAATCAATTTATACTGATAACAAATAAAATTTAAATTTTCTATTATATATAAATTATTGTTGTTGTTGTATTGTTTATATGAAAGGAAGGTAGAAAATAGGGAAAAAGAAAGAAATTAAAATTTAGAATTAAACTATATAATTTATTATAAAGCATAGGTAAAATGGTTTTATAAGAGTATCATAGCATAACTTTGTTATGTTAAGATTGTGTTGTAAGTGGACACTTTTAAGACAAAAATTATCAAAAAAAAAATTAAATATATGAGAACAAAAATTTACATAAATTAATCACCACTTCAATTTGTTGAGAAAAAAATAAAAATACAAAAAGAGAGTTAAAGACTCATATTAACTTTTAAAAAATATTTATCTTTAAAGTTAAAAATTATGGTTACAAAAATGACCAAAAATATTAGTAAGAAAAAGTCGGAAAAACTTATTTGCTGTTTATACTTCAAACCCATTGTTCAATCAACATAAAATTAAAATTATATAAAGAAATATAATCAACAAAAATATAAAAATAAAGAAAAAATACAATGAAATCATGCATATAATTCTATCTGAATTTTCTTAGTGTTATATATTAAAATATATAATACATTATATTATTATTTGTTCTTATTATATATAAATTATTATGATCATTATAATATATTTCTTGTTATAAACATATTATTTAATTAATTATTCATTTATATATAAAATGAAATAATTAAAGTAGTGTGACAAGAGAAAGTAAAAGAAAAAATAATATAAAAAGAGAAGGAACGGTATACAGAACATCCGTACATACCGCCGATTAATATTTAGATAGATATATTAGTAGAATAGTAGATTACATTGTATTAAAGAAATTGAAATTGAAATAAGAGTAAAAAATTGAAATTGAAGCAGCTGTAAAAGGTTACGTAGTATGTGTTAGGTATGGAAGGACAAACCTAATATTACTATATAAAATAAAATATATAAATATAGATTATTTATATATATTATTATAATAAGATTTAAAATGAGAAAAAAAAAGTAAATAATAGAATGAAATAAAATAATAAAAACAATCAACCTAGGCACGACACATTAGTAATGCAGTACAAACCCAAAATTGATATATAGATAGATTTTATCAGGGGTTTTGGTATTCATTTTGTTATTTTTATTTCATGCATAGTTGATAATTGGCGTTACATAATATTATGCCACAAACGTTATGTCCAAACTTTTTTTCTGATAATTTCAAATATTCAATAATCATATTAATCTCAATTAATCTTCTAATAGAAGGAATAAAATTCTCTCAATATATTTTTTTTATTTACAAAATTTAAATTTGAGATCTTATTTAAAAAGATAATGAACTCCATCTATCCAAACCAATAAATGTTGATAATATTTGACTGCTTTTTAGACATAGTTTTCAAATAATTAACTTTTTTCCACTTATCTTTCTATTTTAATTGATAAATATTAGATGATTTATCGTGATCTACCTCTAATTACAGCCTTTTATTCGGTGCATGTTTTCTCCTATCCTCAATTGCATACCCCCCCCCCATTATGTGTTTAAATTTATTTCATTATTAATATAAAATATTCATGGATGACTTACTGTAATCTGCCTCTAATCACAGCCTCTTATGTTGTGCATGTTTCATCGTATCCTTAATTGTGCACTTGCACATCAATTGTAATTATATATTTAAATTTAATTCATTATCAATATAATATATTCATAATATATTCATGAATGAAAAGAAGACGCATTATTAACAAAAATGAAATAATTACACTTTAACCATTTGTAGTGCTGCTAATTTTCACTTAATCCACTTATGTTTTCAAACGTTACAATTTGTCTATTAATGTTTTTTGCAATTAATACTTTATCCACCTAAAAATTTTTGTATCCAATTTTTAACAAAAAAACTCCATAATCAATGAGTTAAGCGAAATTGATGTAAATAAAATGTAAATTTCTTATGTTTACATGAATTAATGTTAACAATTTTTAATATGAATTAAAATATATTAATTTTATCTCCTTAAATTAATAATATACTGAGAAAAAAATATATCACAATACATAACATACTAGTGGAGGGCCCATGCCCAGCATAGGAAAAATAATATGGATACTTGATTAAAATTATTTTGATAATACATAATTTGTTATAACATAAAAATTTAATGAAACAATTATTATTAACATCATTATAATATGAAAATTGATGGAAATGTATTAAAATAAATATAAAATTGATCTTTAGAATTAAATAAATAAAAATAAAGAAAAAACAAAAGCTTTCATAATAATATTTTCAAAAGATTTTAAAAATGAAATTAACATAAGATAATGTTAAGTATTTTATAATATACAATATATGATACTTATCAAGTTCATAATATAAAAATTATTATATGCTTACCACAATAATAAATTTTCAAACACCTCTTAAAACATTATATTTTTAGTTGTATTTTTTGGTTGATTGCTATTATCACATATTAATATTTAAAATTATCATTAAAATTGTAACTTTACCAATTTACCTAAAAAATATATAAAACCTATTAATATCAATTATACATTCCATCATATTATTTTCTTATTTCTAATTTATGCATTTATGGTAGTAATATATTGTTTATTAAGATCAAAAGAAGACATTATCTTTTAAATTAATATATGCATAAATATTTATAACAAATATTAAAATAAATTTTAATGTAATATTACACTCAATTTTATTAATTATAAAATTAATTATACTGAAAATTTAATTATTGCATTTTAGAATTTTATCGAAGTTAATAATGTAAAAATTATCATATACTTACTACTATGGCCAATTTTTTAACACCAACTTAAATATCATATTTTTCATTATCTTTATTAGTTGATCATATCGTTACATATCAATATTATTGTTAAAATTATTACTTTATCAATTTACTCACAAAATCTTTAAAGTTACTATTATTAATTTTATATATACTATCACATTATTTTCATATTATTAATTTATATATTTATGATATTAAAATATTGTATATTAAGATCAAAAGAAGATATTATTTCTTGAATTAATACATCTATTTAAATTTTTTTAATTTTATTTTGATATTTCAATCGATTCTATTAGTTTGAAAATTAATTGTATCAAAACTTGACTTTTGGAATTTCATTAAAATAAATAATCGGTAATAAAAATATTTTAAAATTACATTAATTATTTAAGAAAACTATTGACATGATTAAAAAATAATTAAGACTTTTACCAATTTAAAATTTAGACCAAAGTTAATTTAAATTAATTATTATTTAAAAATTTAGAATTTTAATCTAATTTTGCACTTAATTCTATTAACTAAGATGAATTAATTGTATCTTAAACTTAAATGAATGCATTTTGATGTAGATATAAAACATTTGATGAAATTTTTTATTGATTCTGAAAGTAATATATATTTAGAAATATTTAATCTAATTAGAAATATTAATCTAAAAGTTACTCATGATACCAAATATTTGATGAAACTTCTGATTAATTATGAAATATATTTTTAAGACAAGTTAAAGGTTATCATTTTTTTTTTCAAAAACATGTTAAAAGTTATCATGGATTTTTTTGGCAGTTGATATTGAAAAATAACATAATCATGAATAATAGAAAAAAAATGCAGAATTAGCATGCATTATCGTAAAATGGCTATTACAATTTATTTTCATTTAATAAAAACTAACCAATCTTTAAGATAAAAGTGAATAAAATGATTAATGGTAAAAGCCAATCAATCAATGATTAATAATTTAGCTAATAAAATTTATTGTAAATTAAAAATCAATCAAAATTTGAATTTTTTTATTTTTGAATGGAAGTAATTGACTTTTATAATTAATTACCATATTTACTAATTATATTTTAATTATTTTTATTATCATAATACGTTTGACTATATTATTAAATGTTGCTAGTGGAAAATAATTTTAAAAATTATAAAATTTGTTCATAATGTCAACTATTAGATGGAATCTTTATATCATTATGAAATATATTTTAAAGGTAAGTGAATTATTGAAAATCTTTTATGTGTTATTCTTTTGTATGATTTTGATTGTTTTGTACTGAAAAAATAAAAGAAAATGATAATATTATAATAGAGAAAAGCTTTAACAAGCATTTATCGACTTAGTAGCCGGTAAAAAATATAACAAAATTATGATTATATTAATTAACTGAATTAATTTTTTAAAATTTGAAACTAATATATTAGCGTATTAATAATAAATGTCAATTAAATATAATAGCTAAATTAATATATATATGTACACTTATAAATTCTTAGTACCTATTGTTAGCAAATAAATATTTAAAAAAAATTTAATGAATTACACAAATTAATGTAAATTTTTTAGGTAAAATTAAAAATTATTGATAAAATTAATGTATAATAAGCAATATTTGAATGAAAAATATCAAAATCAACTAATTGTTCCAATAGTCATTTAAATTATTATGTGTTTCCATATATATTAATTATTGAAAAAGTTATTACTATTACTATTCTCATAAATTAATGTGTAATTGAACTTTTTGTTTTTAATTTATTTAATATTATGTTAATAATCCTCATTAATTATAAAAATAAATTGCATATCCAGGAAAGCAAGGGAATAATTATTTTATATTTACTAATTATCAATAATCAAAAGACAATTTCTATTGATAGAAATATCATGAATTATCAAATTAATATAATTTTAAATGAAAATTGATAAAAATAAATTTTACACATTTGATAATTATAATATTTAATTTGATTAATCAGAAAAATCAATTAAATAAAACTATTAAATCAATAAATTAAAATAAAAAAGCTAAAAAAATTAATGGTATTAGTTTTATGTGAAAAATGATATATCTTTCACCTTTGTATTTATAAAATTTCTAGAATTAGAATTAACTGAATAAATTGGGTTTTTCTATATATATTTTTTTGTATAAAATATTATCAGTATATATTTTTTAAAAAATGATATTGATGGAATATTGTTAAATTAAGATTAAGTATAATGAAATTTTAAAAATTAATGCTATCAGCTATATGTAAAAAATTAATTTAAAAAAAATTAATGCTATCAACTATATGTGAAAAATGATATATCTTTCACCTTTGTATTTATAAAATTTCTAGAATTAGAATTAACTGAATAAATTGGATTTTTTTATATACAGTTTTTTGTATAAAATATTATCAGTATATATTTTTTAAAAAATGATATTGATGGAATATTGTTAAATTAAAACTAAGTATAATTAAAATTTAAAAAAAAATTTACTTCAAGTGACAAGTGAGAAAATAAATAATTTATGATAAGTAAAATTAGATGATGAAAACTTACTATAAATTCTTAAATCTAAATGTCAACTTTTCTATTAACCTTTCACTAATAGGTACAACTTACAAATTATCATATGAAATCAATTTTTTTTATGAAATATAAAAATCTATATGTTAGTCAACATTGTAGAATCATAAATCAAAAAATTAATTAATATTAATAATTAATAAAAAAATATAATAATTTTTTAATTATATATGTCATATCTTAACTCTCATTAACTACTTGTCATATGGAATGGATTGAAATTTATGTCATTTAGTTGATCCATCTTCACATTCCAATAATTATATTTTAAAATTAAAACTCACAAAGAATTTAGTTTAAGAACAATGATAATCCTTTTAAAATTGCAAACTTTGATATCGGAACTATTTGATAAACAACTTATTGAAATAATTTTTTGTAATAAAAAAGTTCTTTTTGTAAATGCTGCATGGAGGAGCGTTTTGCATCATTTTGTATTTATAAAATACTTGGACTGCCCCCAAAAAATTTTTATATACCTAAACTGCAACCATCATTTTGTCTTCTTCAATTGTGATAGAAGTCTCCAAATTGAAATGGATCCTCTGCGTAGGGATATAAATGGGTCCGCCAAGTCCAACTTCAGCTTCACCCAATCTTATTATTTTTATTATAAATATTTTAATATTTTATTCTTATTGATTGAAAATTATAATAAATATAATTTATTAATTATATAATAATAAAAAGATTATTACATAAAATTATATTAAATATTATTTTTTAATAAGAGCCAACAGTGCAGGTCTTGAATTCATTCTTTTTTTTTTTTTTTATGGAAACTGAAAGTCCTGTCCTTCACCAAGAGGGGACAGGAGTGGAAGAGAAAGGCCACACCCATAATATCTCTGTATAAGATAAGGTAAGGAAAAAGGTAATATATTAGAAATAAAAATTATAATATTTATTTTTACATAAAAATTAAATAATTATAATTATTAATTTTTTATTGGTAAATTTGATTACAATAAAAATTATATTACTTTAATTTTGAAGGAATATTTAATATATAATAATTTATAATGCTATATTTTTTATAAGAAAATTTAATCTATTAAATAACGTATGTGATCTAAAATATTAAAATAAAAAAATATTTAAATAATTCATAAAATATACTAGTACTCTTTTATGTCATTTTACAACAAACAGTTAATTATAAATAGTTAATTTTATTAAACACTTTTATTTAACTAATTAACATAATCAATTGATCAAATCAGTTAATATAATCAACTATTAGTGAACAATTAATTGAATTAGCTAACAGTTAAAACTATCAACTAATTCTCAAACAAAATCATTGTATGAACAACAATTTCACAAAGACATTTCTTAAATTTGTCATGTAGAGTTTAGGAATAGAAAAATGGATCTTACTTTAAAAAATAAAAACAATACATCACATAGAGAAAGAAACCAATACAATTGAAAACATAAAGATGCACAAACCTATTTTTCGAGAAGGAACATCTCGATACGCTTTTGCTTGTGTTTTGTCTTATATTATAGAATAAAAAATTGATAAGTCAAGACTTAGAGGAAGAATGACAAACATTAAATAAAATTTGAAAATTTTCAAAATCAATACATTAATTCAAATTAATTATAATGTTTTAAATTTTTGTAATAAACTGAATTATGAATGGAATTATTTTTGTCGATCATTGCTAGGACTCACTTGACCAAATAAATTTTCCTAATTATAGTATTTTTAAAAAATTTTAAACAATGTTCTAAGCAAAATGAAAAGAGAAATTAGCATTACATGTTGCATCACCAACTGTTTTAGAACAACTTGTTTAAATTATCTATCATTTTCTTATAATTATTATGTTTTAAAAGAATCAAAACAATGATCTTGATAATATAATATAAAATATATTTTATTTAAATATTATATTAATTTCTTTAATTATAATTATAATATTTTAAAAAATTAAATTTCTATTTAGAATGATATGATGAAATATCATTTATTTAATTAAAAAATATATATGCCTAGAGTCTTTACCTCAAGTGGCACCCGATATTTCTTAAAAGTTTTGTACCTTCTATTACATTAAGGGTTCAATCTCTGATTCTTGCATGTATGCATTCCTACTATTATAAAAAAGTTAAAAAGATTATATAATAAGAATTTAATTAAAAATATATTATATTAGATTTTCCAATTAATCATTATTTAATGCAAATAAAATATATTAATTGATGATTAAAATTTTTTTAATGTCATGAATTATCATAATTTAATACTAAGACTTGAAATTGATAGAGATTTTTCAAATCATTGAATTTGCATAATATTAATGTTAATATTTAATATTTAATTATATTGATTGTGATATGCTTTGCCACATAGCATCTTCTCATGCTTTTTTTGCTAGTAAACTTTTCTAATAAAATGACACATACCACTTATGGATGCTACTTTTATATATTAGAACTATAGATATAAAAACAATCTACTATAATTTTTTATGTTCATAAATAATAAGATTCATATGTTTTATTACTAATAATTTTGTAAAACATATGATAATAATATGCAGTTGATAGATTTCAATTAAGAAGACAAGGTTAATATAATTTTTTATTGATAATTTTGAACAACAATTTAAATAAATATAAAAAAATTATAATTTGGTCCCATATGATTTTTACTGAATTCACTTAACTTACTTATTGTAGAATATTTCATCAAAAATTTGACTAAAAAATTTCAAATAGGTAAAGTGTTAACATTAGAAAGTATAAATAAGTAATTGTAGTGTTTATAAATACATGTGAATTAAATAAGAATTAACAAAATTACAATGAATAAAGTGTAATTACTCTTTAAAAAACTAATAGTAATTAACATTGATTTACACTGAATTTGATTTCTTTTATTATTTTATTAACAATTTGGACTAACAAATAGAAGTTAATTAAAGTTTTCTTTTGTTTATTGGGTGCTTTAGCCCGAACATTTTTTTAAGGAATCATTTGATTCGCATAAAAAATAACTTCTTGTGAAAAATTGAATTTTATAAGAAATAATTTTCTATATAAATTTTTCAAGAACTATTTAAAGTTATTTGATTAATACATATGAAGTGATATTTTATAAGAATTAATTTCTTATATTTTGTTTGATTTAACTTTAAATATCTCAAGAAGTATTAATAAAATAATTATTATATTCTTGATATTATTATAATATAAATTAATAAATTTTAAATATTATTAATTAAATTTAATAAAAATAATTTTATTATTATATCCATAAATGATATAAGAAGTTAAACTTATTTAGAGAAAGGTCGGTAAATAATTTTCCATCCTTTGTAAAAAGTAAAACTTTTGAAGAAGTCCTATATTTTCTAATTTATTAGATAATATATAACTAAACAATTCATATCTTTTCTATTTTTTAAGAAATAGAACTTCTTATATTATGATACTTTCTATGTTACCTATGGGGGTGTGGAACTCATGAGTATGTGACACAATATAAGCTACTAAATGAGGAAAGTCATTGACTAAGTTAACTCATCTAGTGGCTTACATATCCAAGGGTTCCAAACCCCCATGAGCAACATAGAATTTCCCCTCATATTATTGAGACAAATTAAATTATTTTTATTTTTTTAATTTCCTTCTCAATTGCCACACATTCTTGCATAATTTAATTCATCAGCATTATTTTCATATTTGAGAATGAATATTTATAAGGGTAAAGATTTAAATATATTTTTATATTTTAATAATCTAAACTATTTTTATTTATAATTTAGAGATTTCCACGGTGCAGGGAGGTAAATGTTGCGTGAAATGCAGCACAGATCCAGACGCTGAGGGATGACACGCGACATATGCTGTTGGACCATCGAAATGACCTACTTTTCCATGTCATTACGGTTTGAGGATTGTGATAAAAATCTTTCTTACAGCACTGTTTCCTTTTTATTTACAATAAAAACAATAACAAATCACTTAATATATACATAATAAGCAATCTTACCCATGCGTTCACACGGTTTTATGTTATTTTTAATTATATTATTTATAAATATTATTTTATAAAATATTATTATTATTAATATATTAAAATTTTTACAGGGATAAATGAGAATTATGCATATAATTGAATAGTGTTTAATATTATGTTTTAATGTTATGTATCTATTTGAAATTAATTATTAATTTTAGTGTACATTTATTTGAAATTATTTACCAATTCTTAGTATATATTTTCATATGTAATTAATTTAATGTGCAATTAATTCTCAATTACTCCAAGAATATTAAACTTTCAGTTTCAATCGTCAAAATGTATACCTATCTAATAACAACGTAATCATAGGATTCATGAGTGTACATATTTATACTTATTATTATTATAAAGTTTTCTTTATTATATTTTGATTGTATAAATGCATATGGTTTAACTTGAACTTATTACAACAATTTCTTGTATTATTTTAATACTTTTATTTTAATTTTATATATAAATATGTTTTAAAATTATTTTAATTTTTTAATACACAACCATCTTATATTATAAATTTTTAAGAAATTGGACACATTTTTAATATTAATGAAGCATATTGATAATGAGGATTTATATTTAAGTGAATACATTTGCTTCATTTCACGTAATAAATAAATTATCTTATAATTTATTGACCTAATCAATAAATTATAAGTTAACATCTTAATATATTATGCATTAACTAATTAAAAAAATAAGATCTGATTTAAAGTAACTTATAAACTTATAAATTATCACCTCTTTAAATTTTTTTAAATTTGTCTTTTTTTATTATTTTACAATCCATATCTTTCATAATATAAATCTAAATATTATTTTTTATAAAATATAATTAATTTAATTTTAGCATAATTATATTCTAATTTTAAATTATTAATATATAAAAATATGTATGTAAATAAATATATAATGTAATAAAATATAATTATGTAATTATAAATATAAGTTATTATAATTTTGTTATAAATAATAAAAATAATAATTATATAAATAAGTATATAAATTCATAAAATATTATTAATTAAATATTAAATATTATATTTTTATTTTTGAACATATTAATTGTATTAATATAATTTAATATTTAGATAAATATGAATTATTTTAATTATATATTTCTATTAATGTACCCTTTTATGTTATTTTATAATTTTAACTAGTTTAATAATTAATTTTATTAAATATTTTTTAAATAATTAACTAACTTATTAACTATCAGTTAACTTATTAATAATTATATGTACAAACCAAAGCTATAATATATTAGTCATTTTTTTTCAACCATGCTATGCAAGTTCGTTAAAAAAATGATAACTTAATTAAATTGACAATTATTCTCTATCCTTTACAGTTATAAAATTGATAATTTATAATAAATAACATTTCAATAAAAGTTATAAATCATTAAGTAGAGAAAAAACTAAAAACATAAAAATTCCTTACAACATGCTAATTATTTCAATTAACTAACAAATTCATGAATATTAATGGCCAATAATAATTATACATAATAATAAATATTTGTAAAATTAATAATCAACAATAATTTAATTAATATAATTGAAACAAGAAAGTAGGCAATAAAAATAGATAAAAAATTTAAGAATATTTAACTTAATATGCTAATTAATAGTTTATCATTAACAAAATCAAAATTTTAGAAATTTAATTTAATTCAATTATTTAATGTATTAATGCAAGAAAATCAAAACTTAAAATTCATTTAAAAGAAAATAAATAGAAATTTAAAATGATACTAATTCCATTTTAAGTGTCATTTAGGCTTAATACATAAAAATTATGAAAGATAATAAAATAATCTTAATTTTAGGAAAGATAAGTTAAAAATCATTAATATATCTTCTATTAAAAATTAATTATTAAATAAAGCTATTAAACATTTATTTAAATAGTAAAAGTAATATTTGAAAAAAAGATAATAAATGTAACTTGATTTTTTAAAATGACAAATAAATAAGAATATAATTTTTTTTCCAAAATAACAATCGCGGGAGTAGTACCAAAACTAAAAATCGATCTACAGAATTATATAAATTGATTTACACTAACTGAATCATTTCACAATGGACTGGTTTAAATAGATTGAAAAATCTAAGCAAGTTAATTTGAAAAATCTTATTAATTTTTTTATTATAATCAGTCAATTATGAGTAAATAATTTATCACCTATTTTAAATCATAATTAACCAAAATGAGGATTTCTTTAAATTTTTAAAATACAATGCATTTGACTTATTCTTATCCTATACTTCTATTTGCCTCAATTTTTTAGAGATGAAATATATTCTCTCTTAATCTCTCATTATATGACTATGAATGAATGATAATAATGATATATTTATTGCATAGATATAATTGACTATAGCGTATACGGAATGAAAATATATACTTACAATTCAAATCATTTAAAATGATGTATTCGTAAAACAAATAATATCTTCATTGCAGTATAATACTAAGTACTGTGATAAAAAAAAGAGTTGAAAAGTATAAGTTAGAATTGAATTAAACTATTTAAAATAGAACATTTCGACTAAAAATAGTCCAATAATATCAAATAATCAGCTGTGGGATATTGAATGGAGACTGTTGAGATTTGACCAAAAATCGATCATCACATGAATACACAGTATCATTAATAAATGCATTTCCCCTATTCCCGAGCGAAAGATCCAAACTCAAACCTTCATTTTTAAATCCGCCCACCTAACTCAGCCGGTTAGATCGGGATTGGGATCCAAAATAATTACTAGTTCAAAACCAGATTTACCATTTACCCGCATAGGGCCGATTCGAACCATTGAAAAGTAGAGACATCCGATAACCCGGTCACCCAGGCCCCCCAAACAGGATGTGTAATAAAAAATGGGCCGACCACTTGGCATTGGGAAGACACCGGCCACCAAAATCGTGTGTGAAATATGATGTCACTAGGTTTTTAACTCGTGCGATGCACAATAATTTTTTATTTTTTTATTAAATAAAATTCAATTTGTATATAATCTAATATATAGAATTAAGTTCAAATTTTAATTTTTTATAAAATGAAATGTAAATATTAATTGCCTCTAAGTTGAAAGGGAAAAGTTTGTACATCTCTTTTACCAAATAGTAAATATAAGACTTAATTTTTAAAGATTTTATTATTTTAAAATAAAAAAATAAAAATTAATGGAATTAATAATAATCCTCTACTGGCTAGATATAACCTTCAATTGCCCCATGTAGTTCACGCATTGTGTATCATATTAAGCCAAAAAATTATTACTTGAATATTTGTAGCTCATACAAATAATTATCAATATATACCATTTCCATTCCGTCATTGTTTGATTCATTGACTCATATGAACTGCATTTATACATGATCTCGAAGCATAAAAGAAAAATAATAAAAAATTTCATGAAATTCTTCTAGAACATAATTTGAAATCATAGTTTGGAGATATCACCAGAAAAAAAGTGTTTGCTTAAAGAGAAAAATAATTACCAAAAGAAAGAAAAAAAAATGAAGCAGAATACTCAATCAAAAGAATGTTTGGAATGAAGTGAGTATAGAAGGAAGATAGGGTACCTTAAAATCGATCTAAAACCCTTTAACTGTAAATCTAAAAAAAAGAAAATAAAATGGAATCACCATTATTAATTTTGAGAAAAAACCTTAAATTGGCTAAAGCCCTACAAACTAATTGTTAGATTTTGCTAAAGGAAAAATACAATTGCTAAACTAAAATCTAAAAATGGTTTCATTCCTGAAGCGTTGAAACATATGACGAGAGAAGGGAAAGATGGTGCCTTGCTAGCATTGAAATAGGGGAAGGCAAAGTTAAGCATTACACCTTCTAATCCACTAGACTTAAGGCAACAAATTTAGAAAATGCAGTAAATCAGAAGGGAAATAATTCCAAATAAAAAAAGCACAACAAATTAAGGAAAGAAATTAAGATTTTTCCAAATACAAAATTGTAGGATGCTGTGTTACTATCTAGAGAGTAGATTGCACCACCTTGCAGGAGGAAGGATCAGCTTCTTGTTTAGCGAGTGAAGTGCACGACAGAAGGAGGATGAATTAATTCAATAGCAAGCCTGGTAGAAACTCACAATAAATATATAATTAGGAAGACTAATAAAAAAAAGTAAATGCATAATAAATGCATATCCTCTGTTCTCGAATGAAAGATCCAAACTCAAATTATTGTTTTTACCAGTTGGATTGAGATTTAAGATAGTTATTACTCCTCCGATCCTATTTATTTATCGCTATTAATCGATTTTGTACATATTAAGAAAGTAGTTTAATTTATTTATTTTTAGTAAATTTTATAAGATTATTCTTTATACATAAAATTTAAGATAAATGAAAATAAAAAGTGAAATGTAAGGTAGTTAATAGTGTAAAATAATAAAACATTTATTAATGAAAAAGAAGGATAAATTTAAAAAAAGAATATTTAATGTTTCATTGAAAATTTAAAATGGTAGATAAAAAGAAATAAAAAAATTTTCTTTAAAATGTGATAGATAAAAAAGAATGTAAGATGTAACTCAAAACTCAAACTGTGGAAAACCAGAGATACTCGCAAACCTAGTCACCCGGGCCACTGAAACTGGATGTGTAATAAAAAAAAACATAGGTGAACTAGTTTGTATTGGGAAGACATGGACCATCAAAATCGGATGCGTAGCACCACTTGGCATTGGGAAGAATTAATCTGTTGCCACCAATTTATCAATGCATTTGATTTGCCACAGAACCACATTAACAACTGTCTTTCTTGAAGGCAAAAAATTTATATAACATAGTTATCATACTATTATTAATTATTACAGATAATTATTTTTAAAAATTCATGATAAACTAAAAAATTACAAAATATCAATCAATATATCAATATATATAATACGATTTTAACAACCATTATCTTTCCACCTTAGCACGCGTCGCATCCTTATCAATCAATTTCCTTCCAATTGTTGATATTGAATTTCTTTATATAATTTTTTTTTTAAAGTTCTTTGTCAATACTTCACTCCTAATAAACAACGCTTAATAATTCTCTTTAAATAATTGATATAATAAATAATATCTTCCCATTATTTATAAATAAATTGATTAACATATAATTAGTTAATTTTATTTATTATAATATAAATACAAATATCATCAAAATTATATTATTATAAATCTCATTTCCTAATTTGAATTGTGATAAAAATAAAGTTTTAAATTAAAGGACTTTAGTAGAATTCTTATTTTCTAATCAAAATTGTGATAATAATCATTTTTAAATTATATAAATTTAGTAGGTATATATGTAATTATAAAAATTTAATTTTTATCCTATTAAAAATAAATGTATTTATAATAAAAATTAGATAAAATATGGAATAAAAATATTATCAAATTTGTACTTATTATAATTATAATTTTATAATAAAAAACTCATCACTTTTAAAAATAACAAAATTTTAATTTATTTTGCAACTTTGAATTATAATCAATTGACTTATAATTAATTTATTCTACAACTTTGAAATAAAAATATCATCAAAATTGTAATTGTTATAACTTTATTTTTAAATGAAAATTGACTTAAAAATAAATTTATATTAAAATGTTTTAAATCCTTAACTAAAAAATTTAATAATATTCTTATTAAATTTATTATATTTTCCAATTTGATAAAAAAGATGATGAATATATCTTAACTGTATAAAATATTTTTAACCTTTTTAAAATAAAGTAAATTTATCTGTTCACCAAAAAATATTTTATGTCCATATTTTACAAAAAATGACAATTCTTCCCTCAAATCAAAGTATTGATAATTTTTTAAATAAAAAATTGGTTTAACTAAAAAAATGATAAATTATTATATAATAAGAAAATCATAATTATTAAAAAATTAATTTGAAATTTATTTTTCCTTATATATTAATTTAAAGCTAACAATTTTAAGAAATTAAAAGAAATTAGTCATGTTTTTGTTTAATTTATTACATTTCAAAATTTATTAATATAAATTATGATATGTATTTTAAAATTCAAATTCAAGTTTTCAAAATTTAATTTATAATCAATTACACGTTGGTTGTTATTTTTAACTTTCAAATATATAATTATATATATTATTTCAATAAAACACTTTCTCATTTATCACAATAAATATCAAATTTAAGTGAATTCATAGAATTATAAATCAATGAGCTTAATTATTATAATTATTATTATTATAAAAATTAGATTAAAAATAAAAATAAAAATTTTATTATTTATTAGTTTAAATGTAAATATTTGTTATATTATTATTAATTAGATTATTTTAATTGCTTTATGCTTTATATAGCATAAAAAATTATGGCATATTTTTCTAAGAAATAACCTATGATGTCTAAATTTTGTATCCATAATTACTTATATGAATTAAAAACTCTACAACTTTGTTCGTAATTATTGCCGACTTTTAATTATTCAGTTAATTTTTGTTTTGATTGAAACCTTTTCCAATTTAATTTATTATAATTATAACACCTAAAATTGTTTGAATATTTATTAGTTATTAATATGAATTAAAAACTATAATTTTTTTCGTAATTGTTATTAGCTTTTAATTACTCAATTATTTTTTATTTTGAATGTAACTTGTTCTAATTTAATTTTTTTAATCCCATAAAATTATTTGAATCATTTATTAATAATATCAAAATGTGATTGGTTTTTGGACTAAAAATTCTGAAAATTATCTGTCCAAATAAATTTAGAGACAAAATTCGTGGTCCAAATTTTATATCTTTTTTATTCCTATACTAATTATTCATTCTTAATCTTTATATATTTGTCTTCTTTATCATTCGTACAATTTTCACATCTATCTTTATTTCATATATCATTTTCTTAAATTTTTTTGGTTTCCAGTACATGTATGTGATTCAAATTGAAGCTTAAATAATGATGGTAAGTGATCTCTTTCTTTTTCTTTTTCTTCCATTTGATTCCAATAAATCATGGGAAAGTAAAATAAAATTTTACTAATAGAAGAATATATTCATATTAACTCTACATAGAATAAAAATGAATATCATATATTAAATGCAATCTGGACTTTTTTATATTTTATGATATTAATTATATTTTAGAATAATTATTTTTGAGATTTTCATGTAGTTGTAATGCTATAATTTTAACTTGATTTTGAAATTAGAATATGGGATCAGATTTATATGTTAAATGTTAAAATTTATAAAAGATAAATTAACAGTAACATGATTGTATAAAAAGGATCTTTTCTTTCGATTTATATAAAAAAAATAAGTTTTCATGTTTATTTTCACAAAAACGTATATTTATAAAATAAATATTCAATTCTTCATTCATATTAATTTATTTAAATTCATAAGAAATATCACTATTGGAAATAAAAAGTTAAATCAAGCTATTTTTTTGGTTAAAAAAAAGAGTAAAGACAACTAGCATTAAGAGTTCTGAGTAATAGTTAAATTAGACAATTATTACATTTTTGATAAATAATTTATTGTTAATAATTTTAAAAATCAATTGACAATATTTAAAAATTTAATTGTGGTTTTAATTTAAATTATATTATTTTAAAGCATGGAAATAATGCTTTTAAATGCATAATTAACTATATTTCTGTTACTTCCAACTTTATTTTATTATCAGCAACAGTTTGATTATAACTGATATTGCTAACATTTTAAATTTTATATTTATTTTTATGTAATTTTTTGAAAATGAATTGATAATTCTTTGATTACAGTACCTTTTTAAATAATAATAAAAATTATTAATTTAAAGATATTATCTCTATAATTAATAACAATTTAAAAGTTATTATTTAATAATTAAATTTGAAAAAATATTACTCCTTAAAATAATAATTCAGTCTTAGTAATTTGTAAAAACCAATGGACATCATAAAGATATTTAATCATATGTTTTATTTATTTCAAAATATTTTGAATTGATTAAAATTTTATCGGCACAAAAAAATTGCATGTTTATTCCAAAAACAAATTAGAATCATTTTTTATAAAAAAATTCATTTATTCCTGAATTATGTAAATATTTTTAAAATAAAAATTAATTTTAATTTGTCAAAATATCATGATCATTGTAATTAATAACAAATAAAAATAATTATTTATAAAAAATTTACTATTATTAATTTATTAAAAGTTAAATCAATGTTAATAATTTAAAAAATTAATGGACTATGTTAAATAAATTAGAAATATTTTTACTTAATTTATTAAATCTTATTTCTTGTTAAATTAATTACCTTATAATTAGTTATTTTTACAACTAATATGAAATAATAATTATTAAAATTGTGTTTATTATAACTTCTTTTTTCTTATTAAAAGCATTTTTAACACCACAAGAAAATAATTATTAAAAATAAATTTTAAAAAATCCAGGGACAATAGTATAAAATTTATTATTTATATTTACTTTATCATATTTTTGAACTTAATAAATTAAACTTATTACAAATTAATATATGATATATATTTTTAAATATCTTTTGTGAACTAAAATAAATTCTATTCACTTGTAGGGAAAAATTCAATATTCACTTTTTCTAAAAAAAAATTTCAAATCTTTAATCAATACATTAGTGCATTTTTAAGTAAAATTTTAAAAAATTAATTTATAAAGGCTATCAAGGCACCATTTTATACAACAAATAAGTTAACTTATAATTTATAACTTATTAACTTTTAGAGATATTTCTCACACTAATTTTAAAAAAAAAATAAGTTTTTGATTTAATAAGTTATCTAAAATAACTTATAACTTATAAATTATAGATTAATTATATACGGACCCATATATAATTAATACAATATATATCATTAATTATAGATTATTGTAAATAAAGTAACCAATTCCTTTTTAATTTCGTAGATGCCTCCTTATGTATTTTTTTAATCTATTTTTATAAAGAAAATATTAAATTAAAATTAAAATATCTTTATGATTAAGGAATTTTTATTTAATGCATTAATTATGTGAAAAGGAGTAGATTACATGTAGTATAAAGAATAATTTAAACTAAATTAATTTTATTTTTTAAATTTTAATGGGATTGACAGATCAAATTTGGTGTAAGTCATTTCGACTTACACCAATATCAATGGATCCCTTCTCTAAGTTTCTTTATCTTCAAATTTTTTTAAATATATTTTTATTCATTTTATTAATTAATAGCCTATGCTATTTATAATATAAATTTAAATATTTTTTATAAAATATAATTAATTTAATTTTAATATAATTATATCCTAATTTTAAATTATAAATATATAAAAATATATATGTAATAAATAAATAATATCATAAAATATAATTAATTATATTTTAAGTAATTATAATTTTATTATAAATAATAAAATAAAAATTACATAAGTAAGTAAATATATAAATTTATAAAATATAATTAATTAAATATTAAATATTATATTTTTATTTTAAATTTTTTAATTGTATTAATATAATATAATTTTTAAATAAATATGAATTATTTTAATTATATATTTATTTTTATTTATATATTACTTTACAATTTTAGCTACTTTAGCAATTAATTTTGTGAAACACTTAATCTAATTTATCAGTTATCAGTTATCAATTACCAACACTTCAGCTAATTTATCAATTATCAGTTATCAACTATCAGTTATAAGTTATCAATTATTAACTAATTTATCGATTACCAACTAACTTATTAGTTATTAGTTAATTTATCAATTATTGATATAAAATGGAGTTTAGAATTAATATCAACATTAAATAAAATTAGTAATACTTTCATGAATTTATTATATTTAATGATTTACTCAATTTAGGAAATTAATATGCATTATCAAAAAATTTAATCATATTTATTCTATTTATTATATTTTTGAAATTAATAAAATAAATTCTAAGTAAAATTAAAGTATATTTTATAATTTTTTAAATCAAATAATCTCTTACAGGTCAAACATAATCATTTAAGAATTAAATTTGATAATTATGTCATTCTTAAATAATAATTTAATGCTAATAATACTAATTTAAAAAAGGTAATTAATAATATTAAGATGAATCAATTGTAATTTTAATTTAATTTAGAACATTTTCAATATAATGAAATGGAAAATTACTCTATGTGTGCAATATTTTTCTTCATTCATTTCTTTTAGTTTTTGCCTTTTTTTATTTGTTGTCTGTCTTTTTAAAAATATATTGCTTCAACTTCTAATATTGTTTTTCTAATTTAGGGTTTAGGGTACTTTTCTAATTTTCTTGATTTTTTTGTTAGCTACATTTTGTATAGATGATCCAACAATTCAATCCTGTCAAAAATATTTATTCTTAAAAAATTAATTGGAAGATTAGGATAAAATTAATTCATGTTTGGTGTAAAACTTATTATAAAGATGTTTTTCCAATCAGCAATATGGAGGTGATACCTTTTTATTGCAGGTAAGTATATTTCTAATATATTTCAAATTCATTTTAATATTTTCAAAAGTTTCCTTATAAAATTATTATTATCAATATTTTAATCTTTTTAAATAACTGTAATTGGGTAATAAGGTAGAAACATCTCTTAAAGGAAGCTTACATAATAAAGAATCTTATTGCTGGTCAAAATAATATCTTATTGTTCGTCAAAATAATGGGTTCTATACATACACACACATAGTAGGATAGAAGCATCTCTTAAAGGAAGCTTATATAATAAAAAATCTTATTGTTGGTTAAAATAGTGGGTTCTGCACACACACACACATCATTGTTAGGACCTTATACATTCATATAACTCATATATTTTTCTTACATTAATTTACACTTTATACAAAGATCTTTAATAAGTAATAATTATAATTAAAAATATTATATATATATATATATGATTTGTGATTAATAATAACTTAAATCATATGTTCGTTTGTGATCAATTTATTTAGATACTGATAATCAAATTGATCGAGCAATCCTGATTATATAGTTTGTGGGTTTGTGTTCTTTAAACTAGAAGATGATTTGTGGCACTATTCATGAAACAAATGCTATAAAATCATTTGGATTAAATTCTTCTGCATCAAATTAATTTCATGTAACTAAAGTATAGACATTAATATTGATTTATATTTATTTTATTTGGATTCTTGATGGGTTTTTGAAATAAAATTTTTAAATTTTTATTGCGTTATTTAATCCAAAACCTAACAAAAGTATTAGAATCACTTACGAAATCATAGATTAGATTTTGTGTTATATTTTATTTGATCTATATAAGATACGCAATTAAATCATTTTTCCCTATGGCAAAATGATAAATGAAAAAAATTAAAAAAATGGAGTCACGTGAAACCCTGGCATCTTTTAACGTGGTTTCATGTTATAATATTAATAATATATGGATGTTATGCCGTGATCCTTTTACGTTAAAAGAACGGATTTCCAAGTTAAAAGGAAATAGTGTTTTCTTGTTTTTGTCTTACATGAAATCAAGAATGCCTTTTCGTTTGGGTAAGATTCCATAGACGTTGGCTTTGTGACATAGGAAATGAAGACACTATGTTTTGTTTTCGTGATGGAAAATTTTATGATGTACCACTATTATTAAAATTGATTATTAATTTATTATATAATATATTAAATTTAATTAAAAAAATAAAATTAACATGCAATAAAATTTAATAATATATTAATAGACCGCTATATTAATAATATACTATAATTTCTTCTCTTTATAAAATCATTTTTTTCATATGACCTAGACTAGCACACACCATTGATGGTGTGGTGAAGCCATGCATTAATGGATGAACGGTGAAGATTGAATTGAAGATTGTGTGGTCAAAAGGGGAATTGAAACAATAATATTTTTGAAAAGACCCAACAATTTGTTTATTTTCATTTCTCATATTAGGCTTAATTGGCAACGTGGCCTAGCCTAGATCAAAACAAAGGAAGGGAAGTGAAGAAAGAAGCAAATCATGGAGATCAATAGTGAGGTTAAGGAAGAAGATGGGGGCATGTCGTTGTAGGAGACGGGAAGAGGCAATAAAGCTACAAGTAGTCAAGGCCTCCGTTGGATGGATTCCACTTGGAAAATGCTGCCTAGTCCTTGATACATCCTTTGAGCACCTTTTTCATTAGAAGAATCAACACAAAAACAGATGAACAATAAGAGGAGCCAAAGAATACTAATAACATGAAGTAAAGGAAGTATATATTTACAACAAGAATATTTCTAGGTTCAATTAGGGACTCAAATTCTTTTGCAGTTGGAAGTCCTTCAAATCTCTTGACTTGTATGGAGTCCTCCATCAATACTATGTTATTTTGTCTTCCTAAGTATTTGAAGGTTTTTTTTATGCTGTTGTGTTTAAAGGTGCAAAAGAATCGACAAACTTTCTATTTGAAAGGAGTTGATTGTGTGAATTTTTTTTTGTGGGCCAAATTTGAATACTTATGACTAAAACCACTTGGTGGACTCCAAGTTCATCACTGAATCACAACTATTGATCAGCTAGTGTATCCACGCACCACTTTTTTACTGATGCTTGGAAGTCTAACCCTTTTCATATATGTAGAAAATAAAGCACATAAGAGACTATGGTGCACTACTGAAAAAATGGTATACCGATGCCCTATTGAAAAAGCTATTATGCAATCCAATGTTGAGAATTAACAAGTTAACAACCTACCATTTGGGAAGTAAGGCAAATTGTGAAAAGGCATTAGATGTATTTATAATTGTAACAAATTTTTAAATATGAGTTAAATTGGGTTGGATTGCTGGCGAAGCCCAGCCCACAAAGTAAGATAAAAGTTGCCCAAAAGAGGTATACACAAAAAAATCCCATCAAAGTTAAAGTTGTATTGTGTCAACTATTATAGAGCAAGCAAAGAGTAAAGAGCATTTGTTAGCAATGGTGAAGGAGGATCCATGGCAATGGCAATTCACACTAAAGACTATTAACTATGAAGACGGGTTAAGCTTATGCCTTAACATAACTGGCCACTAGGATGAAAGTGCTATTTTGTCTTTGATTGGAGATTCAATAAATTGTTTATATTTTATAACTTGTTTGAAATTTATAATGGCAAGTGGCAGTGTGAATAATGATTAGGAAGTGTCAATAATGAATTCAAAACTAGCATTCTAACTTTGGTGTTTCCTACTTTTCTTTTTCAATAAAATGTACAAGGCATTATTTGCTATCTAATTAGGCATTCCATTCATTTTCTAATTTTACACTTATAGGTCACCTGAGCCTTTACATTCTCTTTTGGTCTCATTTATGGAAGTATTAGCCTTAAGTACCTCAAGGTATTATCAGGAATCCCTCATTCTTTAATTTCTAAAGTTCATATAAAAGCCTTGGACCTTTTTTAAATTTTGATTTTTTCACAGTAACATTTCTACTTAAATGTTATTTAGTTTTTAAATTACACTAGTTAATTGAAATTCGACTAGCAATCATAATTGAAATCCTTCGCTATGAGTTTTAGCCATTCTTTGAAACTTGAAATTATTTTTATAATACTATTTCTTGAAAGATGTTGCAATGTCAAAAGTAATCCCAATGAAGTGCAATTATAGTTTTTATAAGTTTCCTTTTATCATGAGCTTTGATCAAATTACACATATTAAGATCATATTTCATAATAAAAATTTCAAAAGATTGAACCATAGGAAATTGTTGTCAAACTTAAGGCTAATGATTAACATCTTAGACATTCATTGCTAGTCATCAATGGACTTAAACCAATTGATTATTCTATCTATCTTGCACTTTTAAAAGAGAAGTGTAAACACAATTTTGGTTGTTTGATGAGTTATTTGTGATTTGTAATAAAGCTAGTTTTGTTTATTATCCATCATCATACAATAGGAAAAAAATTACTCCTATTCAAATCTATTACATATTGGATGACTTAATCCCATACCATGTATTGCTTTCACCATTTAATACATATCGAGAGTTAGCATTACACTAATAGCTAAGGCTCATTGCTTTATAGATAGGCTAGATGTCAGCTAGATATTGATTTAGCTAGATGCTAATTTTTATTGCCCTTTTGATATATATCTTCTGCAAATTTAAAGAGGAAAAAAAGTAACATTATTCATCATATATGAACAACTAAGTAAGCTATTTTTCATGCTTCCATCCATATTTGGTGAAACTAAAAGTCTATAACTGAAGTCATTACTTTTTGTTTAATTCCTTTTAGCCTGTGGTTTACATTTATCATTATGAATATATTTCAAGAAAGAAGGAAAATAGCATGATATCTAAACAAGAACAAACTTGTGTTGATAAAATTGCTTAACTAGAAGAGTCCTTGAAAAAGAAGAAACAGGTATGCTAATAGAACCATATTCTTGCAATTTTAGTTATCTTTTTAGGTGTGTTCTTCTCTCTTTCTCTCTTTCTCTCTTTCTCTCTATCTCTTACACATACATGCACATATAGTATTTTGCATAATTACATGTTGACTCAAGCTTAAACATTTTCAGTTAATTCTCTCTATCAACACAGTTTTGTTGCTACTTAAGTAGTACTCCTAAATTGCTAGTTTACATCTCAGCTAAAACACTAGAGGACTTCCTTCTCAAAACATTGACTACCATATATGGCTTGCTTAGGAGATAAAGGACCAATATCCATACCTGCTATATCACTCAAGAAATTGCACCTTTAACTTTTTTAATTAAACTACTACCATCCTATAAGGAGGTATGGATATTGGTTCTGTGCTTAGTACTAAATCAATGTTGAATTTAGTTCCTCATTCTAGCGGTAGTCCATGTAACTCCTTTAACAATACATCTAGGAATTCTTATACTATTGGAACTTTATTTATATTTGTGCTTAAGTAGTTCAAATCTCAAACCATAGCTAGATAAGTAATGTATCCCTTCCCTATAAGCCTTTAAGCTTTCATCTTGAAGTTCAAGCCTATAGCTTCATCTATTCTTTCTCCTTAAAACATTAATGAAGGAGATCCTTCCATAAAAAGATCACAATTTTAACAAAACAATTCACATAAGCATAATATCTAAATAACCAATCCATTCTTAAAGTTAAATCATAATTTACCATTTCCAACAACACCAAATTGATTTGCATGACACTCTCATAAATAGCTACTGACATTCTTTAAATACATGGATAAACCTAATAGTTTTATTAACAAGAGTTGTCACCATTAAAAGTGATTCTAGATCATCACATGGATTCTTTAATAAGGAAGCAAATTTTTTTGAAGCAAATGAATGGATAACATTTGAATCAAATAACAATTTAGTAGAAATATAATCTAAATTAAGAATACATGTCACCACCACATTAGATGCTTGCGCCTTTTGGCACCTCAAGTGATACACACAAACTCAATTCCTATTAGCACTTCCTCCATGGTTGTTTCTTCCATCTCCCTTATCAATAGCTGGTTGATTTCCAACTAGAGCATTAGCATGAGCCATAAATGCACTTCATTATGATGTGAAGTAGTAGCCTACTTGGCCATATCGAAAGCATACTAGGTTACCTCTTGTGCATGAACCTTAACTAATCGATGTCTACCCCTAGACAAATCTAACATAATGTTAGGCACTCAAATTGCAACTAAGTTTACAATTTGAGTTTAAAACCTTAAGTGTTCAAACTAAAGGATTCAAACATTTATTACACCTTAGAATTATAATTATAAAAACTCAAATTGTAAATTTTATATATTTATTATACATAAAAATTATAATTTTAAAAACGTTGTAAAAATTATTTATATGTAAATTCTTTCTATAGATGGAAAATGAACTTCTTCCTCATTAATTGAATGTTAAGCCATTGATGACTTTAATAAAAATAAATAAATTAATTAATAAAAGAGAGAGAAAAGCATGAATGTGATTTAATTAGTCAATTTAGATATTAAGGGATCATTTTGTTAGAGGTAATCAGAAAAGGAAATCAAAATAGTGAATTTTTACTCCCTTTACATATGTTTGCTTTAGAGGGAAAAAAACTCTTTCACTTTTTTTTTTGTTTTCTTTTAATAGAAATACTCCAAATAAGGGAATGAAAATTCCTCTCTAATATTTCAAGTATTTGATTATCTTATTTTAGATTTTGAGTTTATCATTTTCAATACAGTAATAATAATTAATAGTAATGATAAATTATTATTATTATAACATAATGGTAAAAGTAAAAATAAAAATAAATTCTTAAATAATATTGACTAATAATAACAATGATAAAAAAATAATATTATTAATAAATAATAAAAATAAAATATTAATAACAATGATAATAATATTAATTGAATAATAATAAACATAATAAAATAGTTAATAATATTTATAAATAATAATAGTTAGATAATCGGTTTGTTTTGTTGAAAGAGACTATGCTCTCTTATGTTATAGGTTGTGCTTCCTTAGTCCTGTGCCTCCTAAAAGTCCAAGCCAGCAACTTTTCCCATCCTGTGATCAAGGCTGTGATAAAAGCCTGTTTTGTAAAGCCAGTTAAAGGCCAGCAAATGCAATCTCTGAGTCTAAGGAAAAATTTTACAATAATCATAATAAAATTAAAAATATAAATATAAATATAATATTAAAAAATAATATTAAAGTAATAATCAATATTAATAATAATAACAAAATAATAAAAATAATTATTTAAAATAACAATAAAAATAATAACAGAAATAATGTTAATAAAATATTGATAATTAATAATAAATAATTATAAAATGATAATATTAGTAAAAGACAATAATTATTTTAATAATAATTAAAAGTAAATTATTTTTTCAATTTAATAATTTTTTTAAAGTAAATTATGAAACTTGATTTCTTTTTTTATTTGAACTAAATAAAGTTCATAATTAAGGAATATTCATTCTCTTTCTCCTTGTTCCCTTTTTCAATCCCTTTTCCTTTTTTCAGTTGAACTAAATGGCCCTAATACTTCAAGAAGCACCAATTAAAATTGGATACCAGTTAGGATGTTCATGCCTAGAAAAATATATTGGCCGTGGAAGACTCACCCTTGTTTGAGTAAATTTGTGTTACACATTTTTTTGGGTCAAGAAGATACTAGATTTCATTAATTCATCATCAAGGCATAATGCCTTAAATTAGAACATGGAAGAACACACATCAGCCTATCAAAATACACAATAGAAGAGAAGTTAGATTCCTCAATTGAAAACTATAGCCATACATAAACTAAAAAGAAGATCCCCTTCGTTGAACAGATTTAATATTTTTTGCTTGACCAACTTAAATTCATGCAAATAAACTTAAAAAATTAGTTTAGAAGAGTAGATTCAAACTAATTGAAGCTTTCATAAGAAAGAATTTAAATGAATAGAGTATAAAACATTATCATAAACTCCATTTATGTTATAGATTTGTTTGTGTGTATTTTTGGCCAAAATGAAAATTTGATTATCGAATTTTTGCACTAGTTTCATTATTGTATTTTGAGAATTTTTTTAAACAATTTTATCCATTAATTTTTAGAGCCCGTTTGATTCTACATTTTCAGTGCTTAACTAAATTAAATCAGCACTAAAAGATCTTTCAGTGTGTTTGATAAATTACCCCTGAAGTAAATTTTAAGTGATTAAACGTTGAATAGTTTCAGTTGGATAAGGGAGGCTGAACATGGAAGCCGTACACGTTGAATGAGGTCTGGATTACTACTTTTTCTTATATTATTTTCGTATTGTTTTTGGAGGGATAAAATTATAATTTTAACTTTGAAATTCATTACTTTTTTATTGAAATTTATAATATTAACTAAAAAATTTTATACTTATCTCTCTACAAAATTCTTCCTGTACGGCATGAATCCAAATCTTGTTCATTGAATCCGAATTAATTATTTTTGTAATACTCGTTGTCGTTTTCAGTTGTCCTTTTCCTTTATTTATTTCCGTTACCGTGAGATGTGCGGTGTGTTGCAATTTCCACTCGAGCAACGAGGTAAGGTTATGGTTTCTTTTCTATTTTTGGCTCATGGTTACATACCTACTTTTAGAGATGAATTCTTCCGTGTATTAAATTTATACATACATTAAATATTTAATGATTTAATTTAAATTATATATTTATTAGAATAAAAAAATTCCATTTAATGAGCTTATAATTCACCTACAAGATTAATTCATTGATAAAATTGACCATTCTTAGATGTTTTTCCAACTGAATTAATAAAAAAAAGTTATAATTTGCTGGAGTAAATTGTATATTAAAAAAATATGCTTTCACCCATAAATTTATTATATTACATTATACTTTCAAAAAAAAATATAAATTAAATGACTACAACTGCTTGAAATAAGTTATTAATTTAATTTATATCATTTCATATACATATAAATGTAATAGCCATTATAGAAAAAATATTTGCTATCGTAGCATCACCAAAATTAATGTGTTTTATTGGAAGAATTACTCTCTAACTATATTGGAAATTTAATTTTTTTCCTAAGCATAGTAAAAAAGTATAAATTAATCATATAAACAATTTTAAACATTTAATTCATAATATTATCAAATAAATAAATTACAATCGATACTTACAATAAGAAACTATTAAAATATTATAAACTTAATATTCAACACTTAAAATTCAGCATTAGGTGTTGTCAAATACACCCCTACAAAGCATACAAACTCACTCACAACCCAAACTTTGTTGACAATTTTGGCAAAGTCTTGCTAGTATACACACTAGCAATTTAGTGATATAAAATTGAGTTAAGCTAATTTGTTACTTCTTATAGCTTTACATTTTTTTAAATAGGTACTTTAAAAACTTGGAATTGGATACCCATAATTTATTTTGATTTTTAACTAGACTCTTGCATTAAACTTCCATTTAAGTCCATTAAAATTAACCGGCATGACCTTCTAATATCCTATGTGGATGTTTTATTTAAAATAAAAATAAAATCTCATTTCCATGTAGACTAATGATGCCATATCATATATCATTCAATTAGCATATGATTGCATCCAATTTCTTAACATTAGAGATTGCTCTTTTTTATTTTATTTTCTTCTAATTTCTTGGCTTTCACTTGCATGAAGGCTGTATGTATCATGAACAGAAAAAAGCAACTAAGGGAAGTACTTTCTTTTGCAATAAGATGTGTGATAATAGAAGACAAAGTAGTAGGTATCTAACAATTAAGGATAAAATATCTAAAACTATGAGATGTAGGTTATCATATCCATGTGTATGCCTAGATGCATATTATCTACAAAACCAAAAAGTAAGAGAAGAAAACTATAAAGGAACACACACACACATAACAAGCAATCATAATTCATAAGCCTAACCTTACAAATTGCAAGCCCTATTATCAATACCTTTCATATATTCATTCACTCACTAACTTTTCCATCTCAAAAGCCAAGAGATTTATTAATAAACTTGCTTAACCTTGCTTCATCATTGGTGGAAGAAGACCATCCATTACTTTCTTTTAACTTTCCAATATAGCTACTATAAGTCCAATGCTCTATTAAAAGGCAAAATAAAATGGTAAATACCAAAAAGAAAAGAGGGATATAAAATTTGAAGAGTGTAATAACTTGTAGATTAGCACTTGTTCTACCTAATCAAGGACCAATTAGAACATATTAGTCAATATATTCTCATTAAGGGAGGATCTTACGTGTAAGGATAACTACCTCATACTAGAAAAACGGGAGGAAAAAACATGATAAACATGCAATAGGGCATCACAGATTAATCATTATTTCAATAATAAAATAAAGCATACTAAATGTTCATCGCCTTTTTTATAAGCTAAATGCTCAAAGTGTTTTCTACAATCAATAAGATAGCACTTGAAATATTTTCAAATTGCAATGCCTTAGCCTATGTGATAGACATAACACTTTGGAGACCCATAGTTAACAATTTATTTTCAAGACTAATAACTATAAGAAAAGTTCATATCATAAAGAGGTAATAAAAATAACAAAAAGGCATGTGATGCAAAAATATGTGGTAGGCATTAATAAAAACTTAGAATAGGAAAACTAATTTATAATATATGCATATTAGAAGCATGTTCAAATGAGAAGAAATAAAGTGACAAGCATGGAACAAGAAATGTAATTTCTTTCTCTAAGGAGTTATATATAGAAGAAGTAGAAAATTAAGGATAAAATAATGGTAATCTAGCCCCAAAGCAATGGAACATAGTTAGATATCCATTTCACACAAAAAAAATTGTTTCTCTAAATGGTGGATTCATAGAAAACAAGATTATTATCAACATCTTTTTCTCTAAATGGTGTAACCATTTCATATTCAATGAAACATGACAATAAAAAAATGAATGAATTACATTTTGTTTTTATGATCAATAGTAGGACACTAAAACTATGATCACATTTTTTTTCATATTCATTAACATGAACAAAACAAAAACTATGAACTATAAGTGAAAAAAGTAGCATATCACCAAAGTTTATGATGATTCATCCTCCTTGCAAAGTGGTTGCTATGGCGTGTTGTTTTGTAGAATGAGAGTCACATTTTGTTTTTATGATCAACAAATGCTCCATTTAGTGGTTATAATAAGGTTTAGAATTTTTAGTAACGTAGTTCATGGATTCCTCTTACCATGGAGTTTAGGAATTCTTTTATGCCAGTGTGAGATCATTTACCTTTTTAGATTATTATCTTCTCCAAAACTAATGTTACTCAAAACTAATAACTTAATGTGCTAGTTAGATTGCTTATCAGTCTAAGAAAGGTTGCATCCCATTAATCAATCTTTCAACTACACAAACCTTATAACTCATTATATGTTTCTACTTTGTAGATGCTATATGGCTCCACATGTTAGGTTTCTAGTTGGTTTCTGTTAGTGTATATGCCCTAAAACTAATCATATTGGTGATTGTAATTTTGAATCATATTATTTTAATGGCAATTCCAATTATTATATTTATATATATTGTCTGCGTAATATATATTCAATTATGATAATAACTTTAGAATAATTGTATTCTTAAATGTCCCTAGTCATATATCATTGTGGATTAGGTTGCTTTGATATGTTAAGACTAGCATGTGTGAAGACTTATATGGGATATTAAGTTTACACATGAGTACAAGTTAGAGAACTTGTATACTGGACCGACCCATATTAAGAACACTACATGAATCATTATATGAGTGTCATGAGTGATTCTTAGTGATCATTATTAATATGGTCCTTTGACCTGAGATCACCAAGGTTCCCTACATGTGAGTTTCATATTTTGATACTATTCTATATCACTAATGGTTGAGTGAATGTAAGGATAGATATTGGATATGTCACATATCATGCGGAGGGATTTGTGTGATCAAGATGGGATTTGTCCCTCCTATATAACAGGAGTAACATCTCTGGGCCCCTTGATTAAGTAAAGCTGAGAAAATGCATGGCCATGCTTAGATGAATTGACATGGGATGTCGATTATATTTGTTTCAGTCAGCTTACTTAGGAATCAAGAAACCTTAAGATTGGGCTATACGGGAATGACACGGTCCATGTCTTGTGCTCAATCTAGATGTATAGGACAAAAGGACATAAGTGATGATCACGTGTAAAGGTTTAGTTAAATCACCGACTTTCTCATTACTTGGGTAACAATGATGTGTTGCTAGACACCAATTATTATTTATGATCATTAATATGATTAATGGTTATTGTCAACGTAATGAGAGCCTGTAGGGTCGCACACTTAGAGCTTAGTGAATTTGGAATTAATGGACCAAATTGTTTGGGCCTAATATTTGAGAATTCATGTTATAATTATAAGGCCCAATAGTAAGCCTATAATTGTACATGAAATAAAGCCCAAATAGATTAGATTTTTCTATGCACCTATTTAAATAGGCTTGTTAGGTAATAATAGGATTATGATTATCATTATTCACGCACCCCAAAAGGCATAGAAAAACCCTAGCACCTCTCCTTGACCAAAAATCTCTGAAGAGGCATAGCTAGCACTACGAGGTGAAAGGAGATCAATTCCAACCGGTGTTTGTGTGGACATTCATCGGTGATTCACGGGTTCGTGTGGATACCATAGAGGTGCAGCCACATCAAATGTTGCACTGGTGATATAATCTTCCGGTTCGTGAGTTAGAAGCAGATCGGATTTGCTGTGTAGCGGACAGAAGATTTTTTGCCGAAAGGTATAAACCCTAATCCCTAATCTATGGCATTTTTTATTCGCATGGATCCTTGGTGGAAATCGTGCAAAATTTTATTCCGCTGTGCATGTATGATGCGCGATTTCCAGCAGTTTCCTAGTGATGTTGGTAGTAATTGCTCTTTATACTCTGTAATAGGTATCTTAGTCCTTTGTTAAGATGATAATGTAGTGGCATTACTTATTAAAGTTGTCACTTAAATCGAATGATACACTTAATCTAGGATAGAATGAGAAGATTAAAAGATTCAATCTATTATTAATGTGTAAATAGATCATATGATTCCTAGTATAAAATTCAACATGTAAAAATAATGATTTACATAAATGAAGCATATTTCATATAGTGCATTCTTATTAATGAAACCAAGAATATTAAAGTTGAAAAAAAAGCAATGACTTTAGCTTCCAAAAAAAGTGAGAGATGAAACCAAATTAAAGGGAAAAAATGAAAACCCTGATATTAAGTCATAATGTGTGAGTCACATGACTATTATAATTTATTATGTGGTATAATTAATCCAAATGGAAATATGGTTGTTTAAAACATCCATATAAGACATTAGAAGACTGTGTTAGCTAATATTAGCAAACTTGGATAGAAGTTTAATGACAAAAGTCCAATTAAAATGAAATGAAATTGTAAGTATTCATTTCCAAGTCTTTAAACTGTAAGTACCTATTTTAAAGAAGTGTGAAACCATAGGAAATAGCAAATTAATTTAAACTAAAATTAATTTGAACATTTTAAATATTAAAAAAATCTCTTTTTTTACTTTAGATTTTCTAACCATTATATAGTTAAGACTTAGGATTTTGAGAGAAAGAGGAAGATAAGATCTCAAGCATCCTTAACCAACTTTGAAAATCATATGATTTATAGCTATTAAAGAGAGAACTTGATCTCTAATGTCTCAAATAAAGGCCAACTTGGACAAGTTATTTTGGAGTTACAGAAGTTAGGTATGCCAAAAAATTTAATTTATTTTTTAGCTTAATCATTTCTTTTTTTCTATTGAAGTTCATTGGTCATTTTATTATAAAGAGATATTAAGTATAAAATTTTTAGTAAGTTGACTTGCAATAGGGGGATGATAAGAATTATGAATTGATGAAATTATAGAGAATAAATAAAATCCTATCATCAAATGTTGTACATTTCAAAAGATGCAACAAAGATGATTAGTAGGGATAACGATATGGCATTGATGTACACACCACAATGCACCAAAATTAATTAAAAACTAGTTACAAAAATAATAATGCAATATAATGGCACAACCAGGTCGCACCCCTAGTGATCCTTTGATTTTATCTCTTCTAAATGTGTTTCTAACAATATTCATGCAATTGTTAAATTATTTATGCAACAAAAATAGAAGAAATAGATGCACACAAAATGTAAATGTAGGAAATAGAATGCTGTAATAGAAATAGAATTAGAAATAGTACTATATGCTATGTAAAACAGAATGTAGAATGAAAATTATGCAAAATTAGGGGGTTTGCTTGCACGAAATTAAAGGAGAAGAAATAAAATAATCAAGCAAAAACAAAAATAAAATAGAAGGAATTCAATACACGAAAGTAGTCAATTCAAGGATATGATAGCTCTTATTATGGATTAATCCTAGATCACTAAATATTTAATTGTTCCAATTGATTTTTTAACCTTGGATTATTTGGAATCCCTGCAATAATCCATGAATCCTATGCTAGACAATCACCCAGAGTTTGGTCAATTAATATTAGAAGATGAATTAAGCAATCGCCATAATCCCAAAATTAGATCGAAATTGACTTATAAATAGAATTCAGTTGATTTAGGAAATTAAATCAAATATCATTGAAGTAACCCCTTAATCCTCTGCCCTAACATGTAAAACCATAATTAATCAATCATAATTTTACATCAAAATAGCAACATAATAGAAATCATAAGATTGGGTACTAATTATATTAAATTAGCACTTAACACAAGCAATCTCAATAATTCGGCATAAATAATTGAGAAAGAGAAAAATTAATAGGAAGAAATCAACATTACTAATCAAAATCTCATAATCCTTAAAGAAGAGCTTTACAATCCTTGAATCAACCCAGAGAATTAGCCTTCCATTAGAAAGAAAAACCTATGAAAAATAGAAAACTATCAAGCTGTTTGTCTTCTCTGTCTCCCTCACGTTCTAATTCTTCCCTCTATTTATTTACAACCCTAGAAGCATAATTAGGACTGGACCTGAACTACAAACTTGTAGCCTAATATCTTAGGAAGCTACTCACAAAATTTTAGCATAATCAGACATTCCTAGCTCAAGTTATAGTCAAAATACTATAGATAGTTCAATCCAATCCGAATTGAAGTAATAAGCCATCAATCTGTCTTCTTTGGCCTTCAAAATGACTTATTTTATTCAAAATGGATTCATGAATGATTATATATGGATTTTATGGAATAATTGGACTTGGCTTTGCATTAATTAGACACTTGGAGCTGAAGATATGAATTAATCATTATAACTGGGTTGGGTCTGAGCTTGGACAGCAACTCTGCTTCGACTTTAAGCTAATCTTTGACCTCCAAGATGGTAGAATTGGGTTCTCTGATCAAAGATGAAAATTGTATCTCTTTTTCTTATCTTTCCAATGGTATATAAATCATCCAAATCCGACATCCGAAACTCAAGTTATGATCAAAATACTGAAATAGTATACAAAATCCAGTATTAAGCCTAAAATTCAATTAAGCCCAAATTAATGCAATTAGTTTCAAATTAATATAAAATTGATCCAATTAAGCATTATCACCTCCTAAAGGACCTAAATATAAGAAAAAATATTGTTCACATCAGGCATGACAAGAGCAAATTCGCCTTTTGTTGTCCCATATCCCATTATTAAGGGCCAAATATTACCTTATCCCATATCTCATGATTGAGAATAAAGTTTGCCCTACCCTATGCCTTATAAGGCAACAAAGCCTATAAGAACTTGCGGGGAATAATAAAAAAATAAAAAAATACTACTTAAAATTAAAGATTACAAATTTATATGTAATTACTAAATAATTTAAAAAAATACTAAATAAGGAAGAAATTGAGAAATTGTAGATTTAAATATTACAAATCACACATAATCAATAGAATGTTATAATATAAGTCTAAAATCATATATAATTAATTTAGACAATTTGAAACTTTAAAAAATTTGATACATTTAATTAAATATTATTACTTTCTACCTTTATCATCATCTTAAATGAAATCTAATGTATTTTCAATTTTGTAAATAATTGAATTATTAAAATAGCTAAAAAAATTATACATATAAGTGTGTATATATGTATAAATATTAGTGTATAAGGTTAAAAATATAATAATTTTATAGTAGTTATTACAATAAATTAACAGTTGTGCCACGAATTATACCACGAAAATTCAAAAATCATGGCAATTTTAACTCTTGCCATGGGAATAAAAAATTTTAAACAAATGTATAAAAAACTAAAAAATTTATGCCATAGAAAAACTTTAATTATGGCAAAATATCACTTCTATCATGAACTAAGCTATGAGAACATAATCTCTGTAGTAAAGTATCACTTGTGCTATAAAAACACTTTATCTGTGATAAAATATCACTTGTATTACAGAACTAAGTTATGAAAACACATTCTTTGTGGCAAAATATCACTTGTACTATAAAAAAAATTTTACTCGTGATAAAATATCACTTATGCTAAAATATCACTCATGGTAAAAATACCATAAACTAAGTTATGAAAACACATTCCCTATGGCAAAGTATCACTTGTACCATAAATTAAGTTACAAATATATATTTCTTATGAAAAGGCATTATTTATTCTATCATATAAGTAAAAAAAATTTATCTATGACAAAACATTACTTATGCCATGAATTAATTCTATAAATAAAATCATAGTCAAATATGTCATTTTTGGTAACTATACATATAAAAAAGATTATTTATAATAAGTGTAATATGTTGCAATATGGTAAATAATAAAAAATATAAATATTTATATATTATGGGTGTTTAGTAAATAATTGATTCATCATTTAAGTTAGAGACCTTTAGCTAATTGATTAAATCAAACAATTATTTCAGAAATTTCGTAAAAAACTTATTTGATTAATTGATTAGTCTCAATCAATCAAAATAAAAAAGTTATAAAACATAACATTTTCAATTAGTCAATTCATAAAATATATATAAAAAGATAGAACTATTCATAAATTATATAATTATGTACTTTTATTATTTTTCTTAAAATAATAGAGATAGGAGTTGAACCTTAAACTTTAAGATATGTAAAAAAGAGTTCAATTATTAAACTCCGAAGTATTTTTGTTAATATGTATATCAAATTTAATATCTATTAGAATATAACAGTTTTTCATAAATAATAAATAACTATTTAACTTTTCATCAATTAAATTTATATAATAAAATCAATATATATCAATAAAATAAATATTATAATATATTAAAGATTGTATTATATAATTATTCAATGAATTTAAATTTTTTACATACTAAAATTAAAAATTAATAGGATTAACATATACATATATATAATACATACATATATAACAATTTTTTTAATTTGTTATTAAGTCCAATTTTTAAAATATCAATTAAACAAAAATAGATCATTTAAGGTATAAAACATTATAAAAAATTTATTTTTTTATTACATTACATTATTCTTAAAAAATATGTTAACAATGAAGATATATATATTACGAAAATACTAAAATTATTATATTATATATAAATAGTATAATTTGTGAGATAAGTTATAACAAATTTTATGATCGAAATATGTAATAATAAATTTTATATTCATCACTGTAATATTAAAAAAACTTTCATTAAAAAATTAAAAATAATAATTATGTAAAATTATGTATAATTTAATAATAATAAAATTATTATATTAAAAATTTTTAAGTAAATTATATTTAAGAGAGTAATATATATATAAAATAGTCTAAATTTTATTTTCATCTCTTATTAATTTTATTTCTCACAAATATTATGTGTTAATTTCTTTTCTTCTAAATAATAATTTAATTAATTTATTCTATTCATTTATAAGTTTATTGATAGGTTAATGATTTGATAAATTGAAGGATAAAAAATAAATATAAATAACATATGAGAGATAAAATTAATATAAAAAATTAGTGAAGATTTGAATAATTTAACTTATATTTATGAATGATAAAAATATGTATTATGAATAAAAAATTAAAATAAAATAATTTATAATAATTTAAATTTTAATTTATAATTAATATTTAAAAATGCATAATAGTTCAAAAGTATAATTTGTATAGATATTTATTTCACATAATTCAACCTTTATTGAAGGAATTTAAAAAAATAATAAAAAATTACTTCAAAGATGTACAATTTTTACTTTTATTTTGTAATAATTCAATTAATTATAATTAATAAAAAATATTAATGAAAGGTCAAAATTAACTAGTTAATTATTTATGAGAGATAAGATTGATATAAAATATTTGTAAAGGACAAATTTGATACAAATAAAATTAATAATAAAAAATAAGAATTTAATTTTTTAAAAATAATTTTTAAAATAAAATCATAAAGCATTTTAGTATTAGTATATTTTTATTATATGTATTTATGTAATATCTTATTATTGTATAATTAGTGTTACATGAATGTAGTTTTATTTTTGAAGTCAATTAATTAATTAAAACTTTATATAAAATATATTATATTTTAATAATAAAGAAGTAAAATAGTGCAATGGTAAGACTTGGCATTCCTCAGCTTAGAGATTCAGGTTTGATTTTCTATAAATGCAATTTATAATTTCTAGATAGAGAAAGCTTTAAAATATTAATAGCTTTCAATAGATATGCAAATAAAATAATAAGATAGCACTCGATTAAATTGACCATATAATTAATTTAATTTGGATATATAAAAATTATTTTAGCTAATTATATTAGTTTTTATAATTATTTTATTTTATTTTTTTCCATGATTTTTAACTATGGCAATATAAGTTATTAGCTATGAATGTACCTTTCTTGCCATGTATGTATTCTTTTCTATTAGTCACAAGTGAACTCGTGGCGAAAAAAATCATTTATATCATAGGGCCTTTTTTCTCATGACAATTTCCTTACTATGCTTACTTGTGCCATAAGACCGTTTAACCAGTATTTTTATGATTAAATAGCACAACCACAAAAATTTTGATCTTGTACCGTAATTTTGACCATGGCACAAGTATTTATTTGTTGTAGTGAGTAGAGCTCCATAGGGCAAAGCAAGATATTTATCGTATCCCCATCATTTTATTTAGGGTGAAAACATACCCAATACTTTATCTTGTAAGGTAAAAAATCATACAAGTCCTGAACTCCATTGTAGCAATTCCTATAGAACATTACAAATTTGGGATATTTTGCCATCCCTAATCATAAGCTTCAATCTATTGCATAATTCTTCTTTAAAAATTCCAAGTTAATTTTTTAAAATGGGATTAATAGAAAAACATTTTGTTAGCTAATTTTGAAAATAAGTAAAAAAAATTTATTTATTTATTTGAATGAAAACATGGATTTGGTCCTATGTTATCAAGTTAATAAATTTTGTGCCTTTTAAGATGCCAACTTATGAGTTCTTTATAAGTGAGAATTTTTTCTTTCTAGTTTTCTTACTTCCTAAACACTCAAGAGTTTATGATGATATAAGCTAGTTTTGAGGCAAGATTATTAGGATAAATAAGTTGCAACAGTTATTATGAAGATCATGTAACATTATAGGAATAAAATATGAATTCGAGTTTATTTTTTGAATTCAAAATCCTAATAAGGATTTGCTACAAATCTTTTTAATTTTTTAATTATTTTTTGCCATATAGATATACATTAGTTTCAATTGAAATCTTGTAATTCAACCTATCTTTTTTATCTTTTATTTTCTTTATCTACTTACAAACTAGGATTTAAGCCCTTTTTCTTAAAGGACCTATGAAGTGTGTGTATGAATGAATCCAGTGAGGTACCAAACATAAAATATTAAACACTAGCCTTCCTCTTAAAAATTTAAATGTTAGGAGGCAATTACTTGTCTACACGTCCAATTTTCACATGAGAAAATTACTAAATTTAGGTTGTGAAAATGAAATTTTACCTAGAAGCAAGTGGCTAATAGGACTTAGTGCAAGAAGATGAAGAGCCTAAACTTCCTAAGAATCTAAAAATAGCTTAAATGAGAGATTATAGAGAAGAAAAGAGAAGGAGATACAAGGCCAAAACCCACATTCACTTTCTAATATCAAAAGAAAAAATATTTATGAAGATTATGAATTATGAAATAGCAAAATAAGCATGAGACTTCTTGAAGGAAGAATATCAAGGAAACACCAGGATAAAGTAAATGCAAGTCCTAAACTTAGAAGGAAGTTTGAAATGCAAAAAATGAAGGGGACAAAAGTAGTAAAAGACTACACAAATAGATTATTGACAATACTTAATAAGATTAGATTGCTCTAAGAAAAACTTTCAGATAAAAGGGTTGTAGAAAAAATTTTGGTGACCTTGCTTAAGAGGTTTGAATAAAAATATCTTCACTCAAAGAATCAAGGGATCTATCAATGATAACTTTGGTAGAACTTCTCAATGCACTATAAGCTTAAAAGCAAATGAGAGTTTATAAAAAAGAGGAAGTAGTTAACGGAGTATTTTAAGTAAAACAAGTTGATAAAAAAGTGATGAAACTAAAAAGTAAAAAAAAAGTAGGAAAATAATTATAATAGAGGCAACAAAGGCAAATATCCTCCATGTCCTCACTACAGGAAAAAATCTCATGCTTAAAACCATTATTAATTTAAACCTGATGTATAATGTAAGGCATGCAAATAAATGGGGCATATAAAGAAAGTGTAGAAGAACAAATAGAAAGAAGAAGCTTAAGTAGTGGATCAATAACTAGAAGAGTAACTTTTTGTTCCAACTTATTTCTCTAGTAGCAATTCAAGTAATATTTGGTTAATAGAAAGGGGATACACTAACCACATAATCTTTGATGAGCCACTTTTTAAAGAATTAGACAAGTCAAAGGTGTCAAAAGTTAAAATTGGCAATGGTCAATTTATTAAGGTAAAGGGAAAAAGAACTATTGCAATAGAAGGACTAAGAAGTATAAAATTAATCTCTTATATATTATTTGTACTTGAAATTGATAAAAAATTGCTGAGTGTGGGATAACTTCTTGAGAAAGGTTATTCTATTTTATTTAAAGATAAAATGTTTGTAATTGCTAACTTAAATGGTGGTGTACTATTTTGTATGAAAAATAAAAAGCAAAAGTTCTTGCTTAGGTTAGATAGAGGTTGTGTCTAATGAATATCCATGCACTTTGGATCGAGCTAAGTTATGGCATAAAAAGAATGGGGAATTTTCATTATTCTACTTTAGATTATATGAAAAAAAAGAACTTGTGTAGGGAATGCCATTTAATGGAATAGGAGGAGCAATTTGTGAAGTATATCAATTAAGAGAGCAAGCAACATTGCCATTTCCAATAATAAAAGAATGGAAAGTAATTTAAGAGCTTTAACTTATTCATATTGATGTCTATAAAGCTATGAAAACTGCATCTCTAAATGGTAGTAGGTATTTCATAACTTTTATGGATGACTATAGCAGAATGTACTGGACTTACTTTCTCAAGCAAAAGGAAGTTAATGTGACTTTTTAGAAGTTCAAAAATTGGATTAAAAATCAAAGTAGTTGCAAAATTAGGAAGATTAGATCTAACAACGACACTTAATACACTACTAATAAGTTTGCTAAGTTTTTTGAAGATGCAAGGATTGAATATCAACTTAGTGCAACCTATACTCCTTAGCAAAATGGTGTTAATGATAGGAGGAACAAAATAATTATAGAGATAGCTCAATGTCTATAGTTCAAGAAAGGAATGCTAAAGAAGTTTTAGGCTAAGGTAATGAATACTATTGTATTTCTACTGAACAGATTACCAACTAAGACTTTAGAAAGAAGAACTACCATAGCCTAGTATAATTTCAAACCCTTTTATTAGTAACTTGAAAATTTTTTGTTGCTTGTGTTTTACCCTTATTCTAGATGTGAAAAGAGGGAAACCAAATCAAAAAGCAAATATAATTAGTTGTGGCAATGTCACCAAAGGCTATAGAACCTTTTAACCATTAACAAGAAAGATTATAGTAAGTATAAATGTTAATTTTGATGAAGTTGCAAGATAGAACTAGGATAAGGTAGAATAGGAATAAATTTTAAAAGAGCAAGAAGATGACATGATTGATTATGTTCTTGAAAAAGGTAGTAAGTCACTCATAAATATTTATCAAAAATGTAATATGGCTGTATTTGAACCTACAAACTATTTTTAGGTAGCTAAAGATCTAAAATGGATTGTAGTAATGGAAAAGGAGATTAAGATAATTCAAAAGAATGAAACTTAGGAGCTAGTGGATAGGCCATGATATAAGAAGACCATTGGTATGAAATAAGTTTATAGGACCAAACACAATGTATATGGTTCTATAAACAAGTATAAGGCAATGTTTACTATAAAGGGTTATGCCAAGCTATTTAATGTATATTTTTCAAATATAATTGCAATTATGGCAACATTAGATTACTTTTAGCACTTGCAGCATAAAAAAAGTGGGGAATCTATTAGCTTGATGTAAAGCTAGTATTTTTAAATGGTTACTTGGAAGAGGAAATCTTTGTTGAGTAACCAAGGGTTTTGTTGTAGATGCAAGCAAAGTTTATTTCTAAAAATGGCATTATATGGCTTAAAACAAGCTCTAAGAGTTAGTATAGAAAAATTGATGAGCATTTGCAAAATATAGGCTTTAACAAAAGCCTAAGTGAATTAACTCTGTATACCAAAATTATTGATGTTAACTTGATCATTATTTCACCATATGTTAATGATTTGTTTATAATAGGAAGCAATGTAGATTTGATAAAGAATTTCAAGGCTTAAATGGTGGATGCCTTTGAAATAACTAATCTAGGAGAAATGACATTTTTTCTAGGAATGTAAATTTAACAAACATAATAACAAATCTTCATTGAACAATAAAAATATGCTAAGAAGGTGCTAAAGAAGTTTAATATGGAGGACTACAAGTTAATAAGCACTTTTTTAGCTTAAAATAACAAACTAAACAAAATGATAGAGCTAAAAAGGTTGATGAAGGATTATGATGGAATATCATAAATTGTTTGGTGTGTTTAACAGCAACAAAGCTTGATATAATGTACTCTATTAGTGCAAGTGAATTGCACTATAAGGTTACAAAAAGGGTGCTTAGATACATTAAAGGTATTTTAGAGATTAGAATGAAGTTTGAAAAGAAAAATAAGTTATCTATGCATGGTTATGTAGATAGTGATTAGGAAAAATCATTTGAAGATATGAAAAGGCTTGTTTTTCTTTTGAAAAATAGCTTGTAGATGAGAAATATTTTAGTTGCGACTACTATTGCAATTAATCAAGCCTTATGGATGAGAAAGCTAATGATAGATTTAAAATGGATCAAAATAAAGCAACTAGAATACTTATTAATAGTGAAGCTACCATAGTAATTTCTAATAACCTAATGTTTCATGGAAAAACAAAGTATTTTAAAGTAAACTATTACTTTGTTAGAGAGGTTTAAAGAAACAATAAAGTTAGCTTGCACTGTAGGAAAGATGTTCAATTAGAAAATGTTTTAATAAAAAGGTGATGAGAAAAATATTTACTATTTTATTTTTTCTTATTTTATGTTTATTAGGTGTTATTTTTGCTAAATTTTATAGAATAGGCCTTGTTTTATAATTTTGGATTAATTTTACAAGTTTTTGAATTTATTCGATAAATGCTGGATTTTGATACTATTTCTATTTTTCAATCATAACTTGGCCTCCAGATGTTGGATTGAGGAAAATTTTATATTTATGGAAAGTTAAGAGAGATATCTACAACTTTTATGTTTTAGTCCAAGCCCAGTTCAGACGTTTTGGAGGTCAAAAGTGGTTGAGAAGTTGAAGGCGTCATTTTGTCCCAAGTGAACCAGTTTCTATATTTGGGCTATATCTAGAGCTATAGAGGTCCAATTAAGGTGAAATCAGTGCTCAAATTTTTCTAAGACCTAAGCCCACAACCTCAAATTAAAGGATTAGTGAAATTACATCATTTTAGAGGTCATTCATCAGATAGAAATCAGACCAGTGAGATTTCACTACTAGACCTTCTAGAAGAAATTGCTAAGTTTTATAGTCCTAATAGGAGTAGGATTAGCAAGGCCTTAATTTTTGTAATCCTAAGAGGACTAGGATTAAGAGAGATATAAATAGAGATAAGGGGATGGGCAATAAATCATATAATCATACAATCAGACTTTACACAATTTAGCAGCCCAGTTTTCTTTCTTCTTCTTCAAGTTTTCATCTTCCAACCATGGAGAGCTAATTTTCTGAGGTTGATTCAAGGAGTTTGAGGATCTTTTCTTGAGGATTGTGAGATCATGCTTTGTAATGTTGACCTTTCTTAATTAATTTTCCTCTTTCTCTATTTAATTATGCTGAATTCTTGAGATTCCTTGTGTTGAGTGTTGATTTGATATAATTAATATTCATCCTTGTAGTTTCTAAATTCTTTGCTATTTTATTATGAAATTATAGTTGATAAATCATAGTTTTATGCATAGGGACAGAAGGTTAATGGATTAATTTGGAGATTTCTAATTTAATTTCTCAAATCAATTGAATTCTAATTATAAATTAATTTTAATCTAATTTAAGGATTATAGCAATTGCTTAATTCAACTAATCCTAATTGATCAAATCCTAGGAAAATTTCTTGCATAAAATTCATGAATTATTACAGGGATTCTAGGTAATTCAAGGTTGAAGAATTAATTAGAAAAAGTTAAATCCTAATTGATCTATGATTAATCCAATTTAGGGCTTTCAATTTCCTTGAATCGACTATTTGATTCCATTGATTTCTTTTCTATTTTATTTCTATTTTACTTCTATTTTAAGCTTAATTTTTGTGCTTATTAATTATTTAAATTTGTGCAACCAACCCCCCCAAATTTTAATTCTATTATGCATATTGCATAATATAGCATTCTACATTTAACACATTAAATTCTATTTCTCCACACATTCTATTTGCATTAATTCTTCACATAAATAATTTAACAATTGTGCATATATTGTTAGAAAATCATTTAAAAAAGGTAAAATCAAAGGATCACTAGGGGTACGACCTGGTTGTGCTACTATACAACATTATTTTTTAGCACACCAGTTTTAATACAATTTTGATGCATTATGGTGTGGACATCAAAATTTTGGCACCGTTGCTAAGGATCGAACTCGAGTCGCCCGCATGACAGGCAAGAATACACACCACTACTATTTTTTTAAAAAAATATTGTTTTGACCACTTTTTTAATTTTTTAAAAAATTTTTATTGCATTTTTTTGTTTTGCATAGTTGGAGAAAACTTTTTGTGCTGGTTCCATAATTTTTAAAATTATCTAAATAGGTTAATTAGATGTGTTTAGGTTGATTTTTCATAGTGCTTTTACATTTTAGTATTTCTGTCCTTCTATAGTGTATTTCTGTTCTATTTTGTGTGATACTGTGTAGTTTTGGTACATAACAAGAAGAAATCCTACTGAATTGTGTTATTTTGATTCTAAAATTGATAAAACATTTCATTCACTTCGTAGGAATAAAAATATAAGTGGTTCTAACTTTCCTTCACCCTTAGATAAATCAGAAACAATGGCAAACAATAATAGAACATTAAAGGAATTGGTTGCCCCTGATATTACATATCAACCTTTAGGCATCCAATATCTTGAGTTAGATGCTGGTTTTGAATTAAAATCTGGACTCATACACTTGTTTCTAAGATTTCATGGTCTTGTGGGTGAAGATCCACACAAACACTTGAAGGAATTCCATGTGGTTTGCTCTACTATAAAGCCACAAGGCATCTCTGAGGATTAAATCAGGTTGAGAGCATTCCCCTTCTCATTAGTTAATGCAGTTAAGGACTAATTGTATTACTTACAGCCTAGTTCTATTACATGTTGGACAAACATGAAGCAACAATTCTTAGAGAAATTCTTCCCTACATCCAAAGGAGTTGCCATTAGGAAGGAAATATATGGCATCAGACAAATGAATGGGGAGACACTACATGAGTATTGGGAGAGATTCAAGAAGTTGTGTGTAAGCTGTCCATACCATTAAATCAGTGACCAGCTATTGATTCAATATTTTTATGAAGGTTTTCTCCTAATGGATAGAAGCATGGTTAATGCAGCAAGTGGTGGAACTTTAGTGGATAAGATTCCTCTGGCAGCAAGGGACCTTATTGCAAACATGGCAGCGAATTCTCAACAGTTTGAAACCATAATTATGGTTATTATAACAAAAAATGTGAATAAGATAAGCCTTCCATCCTATGCAGACCAGTAGAGAATAGAGCATAGAATTGATGAATTAACCTCCTTGGTAAGATAATTGGTTGTGGGACAACAGCAGTAGCAATCACAAACCCTTGCACCTGCCAGACTTTGTGGTATTTGTTCCTTCTCCAGCCATCCTACTGATTGATGTCCAACTTTGCAAGATGATGAGTGCCCCCTCCTCCTCCAGGGTATATCTTCCTTGGAAAGCCTTCATTCTAGCAATAAAACCAGTATCTATACTAGCACCCACAAATTAACCAGTTCTAACAACAGCATAATCAATATTTTGGTTGGAGGGACAACCAAAATTTTAAGTATATTAGCAATCCAAGATAAAACTAATATCATTCTCCTGCATACACCAAAATGCAACCTAACCCAGTTCAACAACCAAAGGCAAATTCATCATCTTTTCAACCATCATTTGAAAAGTTGGTTAAACAAATGGCAGTAAGTAACTTGTAATTCCAACAGAGAGTAGAAGCTACCATGACAAATTTGCAAACACAGATAGGCCAATTGACTTCAACATTAAATGAGCTCAAAGCACAAAGATTAAGCTAGTCATTATGCAGCAACACAAAGAATAAGGAAGTGGTAAATACAATCATGCTGAGAAATAGCAAGCAAGTGAATAAACTAGCAGAAGAAAAACTAGAATCAAGCCATATAATAACAAGTGATCAACCAGCAAGCTATATACCAAAGAGAAGTATTTAACCAAAAGGAGACAAGAAGAACCAAATAGAAAGAAAACAACTAGAACAAAATTAAAAAAGACAAGTAGAAGAGGAAATCCAATATTAACTAGCAAAACAAAAAAAAGGCCAATGATAGTGAGGTAAATTCTTTCCCTATCCCTCTCCCTTTTCGAAATAGAAAACCTTTTCATCAAAAGAAGAATGAAAAGAAAATTGAAGATGAGAATTAGATTTTAGAGTCCTTAAGAAAAATAGAAGTTAACATACCTTTACTAGATTTGATAAAACAAGTTCTAAGGTATGCTAACTTCTTGAAAAATTTATGCATTAATAAAAGAAAATTTAAGGTGGATGAAAAAGTAAGTGTGGGGGCAAATGTGTTTGCAATAATTCAAAGAAAACTTCCAAAAAAATGCAAAGATCTAAGCACATTTACCCTTCCATGCATCATAGGGAAAATAATAATAAAACATGCCATGTTAAACTTAAGAGCATCCATAAATGTCATGCTTTTTTCTATTTTTAATGCCTTGAATTTAGGAGTTTTGAAAGAAACAAGGTTGTTGTTTAATTAGCCAATAGATCTAACATTTATCCCTTGGGAATTATTGAAGATATCCTAGTGCAGGTTGATGGATTGATCTTCCCAGCAGATTTTTACATTTTAAAGATGGAAAATGAGGATTCAAGCATTCTTCCACCAATCATTCTTAGTCAGCCTTTTCTCAAAATAACAAAGACCATAATTAATGCCCAAGATGGAATATTAACTATAGAGTTTGATGGTGTTATAGCTTAGTTCGATATTTCTAAAGATATGCAAGACAACTTCATATCATTTCTTAGCATTTTGGAGCTTTTAGTGCATGATTCTCCTCATTCTATTTCTGCTATTTCTACAATTGTTTCTAATGTGCATGTCTCTATTTCTAATTCTACTATTTTCAATTCTATCAATTCTAATTTTGCTGTGCACCATTCAAATTTATATGTTAATGCTGTTCATAATGAATTGCTTGCTGAATTTCTTGAGTTTTTTGAATTTATGGATTATTTTGATAGTCATGAATGCACTTGAAAAGATAGTGCTGCTAAATGTTCCATTATGATGAAATTTTTGCATTTTTGGATGAAAATAATAGTGTTCATTCAAAAATTATAGAACATTAAAAAGATAATAGAGATATTTCACTTTTACAAGTACAAGAACAAGAAAAGGAAAAAGAAAAAGGAAAAGAAAAAGAAAAAGAGTGCTTTTACATTGATCCCTCTCACCATTTTTTTAATTATGTTGAAATTATTTTACCAAATGAATTTGAGCATTCTTTAAGCAAAGATAAGTTAAGAATCGCACTTCAAGAACTTATAGTGAAAGATTCAAATTTTCATAGCACCTTTTTTATGGAAAAAGAAAAGCTTGATAAATTGGAAGCAAAGGAGATAGTCAATTCTCATATAGATCCTAGTTGAAGAGATGGAAGCCATGGTCGAGCCAAAGATATTAAAGAAAGACACTTCTTGGGAGGCAACTCAAGCAATTTAGATTTGCTTTCTCTTACCCTTCTCATTTATTTTCCATATCCTTTATCTTTCTTAATGATTATTGTTAATGATATTGATATGCTTTAAATTGAGGATAATGTAAAATTTAAGTATAAGGGGGAGACTTTTGGAATTTACTTTATACTTTTGTGTTTTCTTTATTTACTTTATACTTTGTGTTTTCATTTAATGCTTTTCAATTTTAAAAAAAAAATTTCAAAAAAAAAATGTTTTTCAATTACTTTGAGTCCTTTTTAGTTGCTTTCCATTAATGGAGATTTTGCATTTTCATGAGTAGAATTCAATTGAAGTTAAATAGGATTCATAACATAATTGAATAAATGATTTTGCTTCTTGAAATTAATTGATGTAGTAATGGATTTTGAATTAGTAGATTGAATTTGGTAGTATGACCCATTTTGTGAGATTTTGAGCTTTTTGTTAAAAATTTATACTTTTATACTATTTTTCCTTCTTGTGTGATGTTATTCCATGATTTGTTTCTCTAAAACTTGCTTTGAATATTTTTGAGATTACATTTTGCACGTGCATATACAAACATGATTAAGACATTCTTTCTTTCTTCTAAGCTAAAGCCATAAAGCCAACTTTAAAGTTTTTACCTTTATTAAGCCCCCTTGAGCTTTTATTATCTTTTCTTTATTGATTAATCCATAAGCATATTTTCCTACTAAATATCTTTATTTAACCTTAGGGATTAGTAAAGCATTTGAATTTTTATGAGATAGGCTCTTGAATAAGTGTGGGGATGTATGAATTTATGTCTTGTGAAAAGTTGTCATCAAAGGTTGGCTGAAAAAAAATAAATCAATCAAAGTTCAAAAAAAAAGAAGAAAAAAAAGAAAGAGAAGGGAAAGTGAAAAAAAAAGAATAAGGCAAAAAGAAAATTGAAAAAAAAAGCAGAAGAAGAAAGAGAGAAGATAATAGAAGAGAAAAGAAAAATAAATAAATAAAGAAGTTGATGAGTATTTAAATTTAAATTTAGATTGATATGTTAAGTTGTAATTATTTATAATTTGCCTATATGTTTTTAGTTCAAGTGCTCTATTAATTTCTTTAGTTTCCAACTTTCTTACATCCTTATTTTTCCTTCCTTTTCCCTAGCCCCATTACAACCTTGAATAAAGTCCTTTTAATTTGTGTGTTCATATGACTTGAGTAGTAGAGATTAGATAATTAATAAGCTTATGATAGAAAATTTCACAGAATGAACTTTGAGTGAAACACTTTAGCCTCAACACTTGAGAGATGGAGAATGAAGTTTGTGAGAATCTACTAATTTGATCTACTCTTTTTGAATGAAGTTGCTATGTTAGTTAGTTTTAAATTTGTTCAGATTTTTCTTCATAATGTGTTATATTTCTTGCTACCTTTGGTTGGTTCTTGCTTGTGGATTTTTGAATTTGAAGTTATTGGAAAGTAAAGTCTTTTGTTTTTAAGTTTGAATAAAGTTTTGTCTTGCTTGAGGAAAAGGCTACTTAAAACAAGCCTTGAGTTCTTGAGGGAAAAAATTGGGGTTTGTAACAAAATTACCTAGGAAGAGTGATGATAAAAGCTAGATTTGCTACAAGATTATTGGGATAAATTAGTTATGAGAGTTATTATAAAGATCTTGCAAGATTATATAGATAAATTTTGAATTTGAGTTTTTTTTTAATTTAAAATTTTGATAAGGATTTGTTGTAAATTTGTTACAAATTTTTTTGTTATTTTTTATTGTATAAATATGTATTAGTTTCAATGGAAATCTTGCAATTCAAACTAGCTTTTATGTCTTTTATTTTCTCTATCTTTTTTTACCCATAGTTTAACCTAATATGAAAGTTACATCCAACTACTATTAGAGTTGCTACAAATTAGGAGGATAGGCCTATTTCTTGAGTTATATGTGAGTGAAAGTTCCATTTGATTGCATGCAACAAGGTCTCATTATGATTTAAGCTACTTTCATAGATCGTTATTAGTTTTTTAAAAAGGATTACAATAATGGTGGCACTTTCTATCTAATCGAGATTTTAGAAGTTGGGGTTTTGTCCATCCAATTGTTTTTTCAAAATAAAATGCATAAGTAGGTGGCATTAGTGTCTTAAAGGTTTTTTTTTCTTATAAAACTTTGGCCTTTCATCTAAAATAGATTAACATTCAAGCTATAAACTTTAAATTTCCTCAATTTACTTATAATCATGTCCAAATTCTAGGAGGTAGGTGGATTAATAGTAATTCAGAATAAAAAATGGATGAGCATGTTTATTTTGAAGACAATAGCCATCATGTTCTTCCATCAAATAGAAAAGAACTAGAGTTGAACTAATAAAACCAAAAACTTCAAAATAATAGGTTGAAATGGTCTCACAGCTTGGGGGTATATCTAATAAATGACATATATTTATCTTCCTATGTAATACCAAAAACATTGACCATGTATGGACATTAAAAAGCAATGTTCATGTAATGGGGAAACATAGGAAGTTTTATATTTTTCACTTTGAATTAGAGGAAGACAAGGAATATGTGTTACATAATGGTCCTTAGGCAATTTAAAATGCCTTCATGCACTTTATTCAATAGAGACATAATATATGACTACCTTGTTTGCATGTTCCCTTTGTTTCCATTTACATACAAATACGTGGTTTTCTTTTAGAAAACCTTATAGTAAGCTTTACAAAATATTTGGGAGCAATGATTGGCCTAGTAAAATGGGTGGATTGGCTTAAATATTATCCCTATAACATTAGATTTCTATGAGTAAAAGTCATAATCAACCTTAAAGAACTACTGTTAATAGGATATGCTTTGATGCTAGATGCTAGAAGTAGGGTATGGATTTAGTGTAAAAATGAAAGAATGTATCACATAAGCTTTTCTTGCACAAGCATTAGGCAGTAGGCCTTTAGGTGTCCAAAGTCACTGGATTAAATTGAAATGGATCTTTAAAGGCAAGATTTTAAGCTAAGGAGATAATTTGAGGTCAAATATGTTATAGATTAAGCTCAAGGACTTTTTACTAGTGTTATTAGATCCTTTGCTAAGCATGATTTCGGAAGAATAATAAGCATTAAACTATGATATCACAATGGAATGTTGTTTTATCACTTAGTGGATGTCACACATGCTGAGATAAATTTGAATCCAACTTTCTTTCCTTAAGAACATAAAGATCTAGCCTCATTCTCTCCTTTATCACTATAAAGACCACCACTATTTAAGGAAAAGTTCATGTAGAATGAGATTCGAGTATAAGAAGGGTAGTTGCTAATTCCAACTCAGCAACTCATGGACATTGATGACTTAGAATAGTTACATATAGGTTTTCAACAATAGGAGAATACCTGTTGACCTTAATTTTACCCAAGAAGGGGTGAATTAGGTTTTTAAAAGTTTAAAGCAAACAACTTATATATATAAAATAATATGAAAACCGATTAGTAAGATGAGCACTTTTAGAGGTTTTTCATAGAATGAAGTAGAAAAAAAGAGCAATTTCAGATAAATAAGGAGATAAGAGAAAGAGAGATCAAACACTATTATTTATGATGGTTCCAGCCTTGAAGATCCACCACTTTAAGGTGTACATCCATTACCAAGCCTCTTTGACTTGGATTTCAACTCTTGATCACTATCCCTTCAAGTTTTGGGCACTTGAAGAAGCCTCAGTACAGTCTCTATTTTTCTTTTAATGATCCCTTTCTGAAACCTCTCTCAAAGTTTTGAATATCTCTAGAGATTCATCACTCTTGAAGTTTCTAGGGATGCCTCACCCTAGTTTTCAACAAGTCAGAACAACTAATACAGTTAACAAGCTTTCAGTCTCTAAAAAGATAGATTACACAAGAGAGTACTAAGAGAGAAATGATTCAATTAGATAAGCTTAAAGATTTTCAAGAGAAAATATGTTTGTTATGTCTATGTAACAGTATATGCTCACTCTCATATTTTTGAATTGAAATGAAACCTTTATATAAAATTTAGGAAAGCTAAAAATCCGTTACTCAAAGAAAATAGCCATTACAAAGCAGTTAGTGCCTTGTGAATCAATTGGTGAATTGATTCAAGCACACTTGAAAAAATTGAAAAAGGCTTGATGAATCGATTAGTGAATCGATTCATGCATTTTAGATTGCTCTCTAGATGCCTGGAATCGATTGATGAATCAATTCATGTATCCAGAAATGCTTTCATGCGTGAATCGATTAGTGAATCGATTCATGCATAGAGAAAAAGACTTTTGCAGGTGATTTTGATAAAGAACAACTAACTTTTCAAATGCATAAATAAAAAACATTTTCTAACCAAAAAGACACAATAAATGATGTTTTCTTTTTATAAGAACCCTAAACTCTTTTAATGAATAATTCCTCTTTACAAAGAGATTATAATGCTAATTTAAATGATAAGACTTTCATCACTTTTGCATCAAACAATATAATCCTAGTGGTTTGTTATCATAAAAAAAACTTCTGAAACAGTGGTTAGGAAGGAAATAGGGGCTAAGGCTAACAATCTCTCCCTTTTTGATGATGACAAACACTTTAAGACCATTCCTTAATAATGTTCCTTTTAGTCTTGTACTCTTCCTCAAATTATGCCATGCTAAAAAATATAACACATATTTCTCTCCCCCTTTTGGCATCAATCAAAAAATTAATTGAAAAGCAAAATATCCAGTATTCAAAATAGTCAGAATAGGCAATAATGTTTACTCAATAGCATTCAAAAGATGTAACAGCAGAAACCATGCAACAAAAAGTTAACAGAGTTAAAAGCCTAAGGGGTAAATGGGGCTATGGGAACAATATCTCTGGTTATCTACCATGTTATTTGAGTTGTTCCTTTCTTCCTTATTATCTGAAGTAGTTGCTTCTTCCTCATCTCCTTCTTTAGTGGGAAAGGCTTCTTGCTTCCCTTTGGTTCGTCTTTCTACTAAAGGGGAAAAGGCAGAATCTTTATCTAGAGAGTTATTATCACCTTCTTCAGTAATATTCAGTTGGCTTCTAAGTTTTGTGAATTGGTGCTTTATATAAAGCTTGAGTTCTTTCCTGGTTTCTTGATGAAGCTTTGTAATGTGTTCTTGTAGGCTCCATAAATTAAATTCCTCTATAGCTTCTCTTTTTTCGATGGAACGCCAAACTCTATCAATATTCTAAAAGAACATTTGCTTTAGGTGCTTGGCTGTTAACATTCTTAATTATTTAAGCTTATCAACCTTGGCCTTTCGATGTACTTGAATGCTAGAAGCTTTGAATAATTTAGTCAGGATCATGTCACATGGAAAGAATTCTCTATTTGCATGAGATAACATATGAAGCATGATTTAGTGAGGAAAGTTCATTGGTATGTTATTCCTAATTGCCCACAAAAGAAATAGTTCAGCATCATCAATTTAAGTGAAATTGTGCCTCTTTGGAAGGATTATCTTGGCCATGGTATAATGCAGAATTCTATTCTCCATTGAAAGTCCTGTAATTTGTAGTTTGTGCCTTATAACCTTTGGTTAGGACTGAGGCTAAAACATCCTTATGGCAGCTCCCTTAGAGTAGGCTTCAAATGACCTAGTAATGATAAATGGTTGATTAGCATCTATGTCAAAAACTGGAGCAAATTCTCTGAGACCAAGTGAGAAGTATTCACCCTTGATAGTGAAGTATAGTTCAAGTAGTGTGTTTTCTCCGCTCTTTTTGAGATTGACATAAAATTGATATACTAGGCTTGGATAAACATTAGCATCATAATCGGTGAATTTTAGGAGTCCTAAATTTTCCAAAATGTGATAAATCTTTAGATTTTCATTTTTCAAGAAATTGATGTGCCAATAGTTTCTAGGTTCTATTTCCTTATTCATGCTTTGAAGAAAATTTTTAAAGGCTATTACCTCTGAGTAGTAAACTTTCTTTAGGATTTGATCAGCAGAGGGTAGTGGATGAGAGGATGATCCTGAAGTTTTCCTTTTCCCTTTGCCTGAATTAGTGCATGGACATTTTGTGGCCATGGATTTCTTTCCCATAATGACAAAGTGGTTAAACAAGGATAGGATGGGTTTTTGCAAAACTAGATTTTAGGTAAGAAGAACGGTTAGAAAAAATAGCAATTGAATGTGGTGATGAGGAAGTATTTTAAGGTAACTGGTATGAAAGAGAAGGTTATGGAAGGTGATTTTTGAAGTTATGTGATAGAAAAAGATGAACAAGAGCAAGGACGGTTTTTAAAGGAGAGAGATATGAAAGGGTGTAAATGGTATAGCTAAAATGTGGCAGGGTTTAAATAGAGGCCGATGAATTGATTGCAAAATTGATTCATATATGAATATGTGAATCGATTGGTCACTCGATTCATCACTTAAAATTTAAATTTTGGAATTCCCTCCACATGCGAACAATCGCTTGGTGAATCGCTTCAATACTTCCAGAGAGTAACTCAGGTTTTAGAATCGATTCACCACTCGATTCACTTCCTGACATGTTGAGGTCTAAATCGATTCATTTCATGTTTTGTTTTGCAACAATCGATTGGGCACTCGATTCATTTGCGAAAATATTGAATTTTTGAGTTGATCGGCCACTCAATTCATTTTGTGCTGAAGAACATTTTTTGCTTCAGAATCGATTCATTTCATGTTTTGCCTTGCTACAATCAATTGGTCACTCGATTCATTTGCCAAAATATTGAATTTCTGAGTCAATTGACTACTTGATTCACTTTGTGCTAAAGAACAATTTTTTTGCTTCAATTATCATGAGAAAACTTCATTAAACCCTTTTTTGACACAAATGAAGATTAATTAATGGCATTGTTATGAGGATTGGTAAACATTCCTACAAAGCAACCTTTCAGGATATCTCTTATGCTTAAGTTAGTATAAAGAAAATGCATATGACATTATTTAGTAAAGATTCATCATACCAAATTCTCTTCTAATAAAGATGAAATGGTCTTCATTAAGGGGCTTAGTGAAGATGTTTGCTAATTGAAAGTCTATTTGCACAAATTCTAAAGAGATGGTTCCTCTTTGAACATAGTCATGAATAAAGTGATGTCTTATTTCTATATGCTTAGACCTTGAATGCATGATTGGGTTTTTGCTGAGATTTATGGCACTAGTGTTATCACATTTTATAGGAATATTTGTAAAGCTGAGTCCATAATCAGATAGTTGTTAATTCATCCATAAAAGTTGTGCACAACAACTACCTACAAGTATGTATTCTGCCTCAACAATGGAAAGTGCCATACTATTTTATTTTTTACTATGCCAAGAAACTAATGAATGACCTAGGAAATGACGTGCTCCACTAGTACTTTTTTTATCAATTTTACTACTAGCAAAATCAGCATCTGAGTATCCTATTAAGAATTCTGACTTTTCTTTAGGAAACCATAAACCAAGGTTAGGTGTACCTCCAAGATATCTAAGGATTCTTTTTACAGCAGTTAAGTGAGATTCTTTTGGATTAACTTGAAATCTTGCACACATGCATACACTAAACATAAATCAGGTCTGCTTGTAGTAAGATAAAGCAAAGATCCTATCATCTTTCTATACATAGTTACCTTAACCTTTTTACCTTCTTCATCAAGATTTAGTTCGGTTGCTGTACTCATAAGAGTTGGAGCTGGTTTTGCTTCATTCATCTTGAATTTTCTTAATAACTCATTTGTGTATCTAGATTGACTGATGAATATCCCATCATTTGATTGCTTGATTTGCAGTCCAAGAAAGAAATTTAACTCACCCATCATGGACATTTCAAACTCATTCTACATCATCTTAGCAAAATCTTTGCACATAGATTCATTAGTGGCACAAAAAATGATATCATCAACATATATTTGAACAAGTAAAATGTTATTAGTAGAATGTTTTATGAATAGAGTAGTATCAACTTGTCCTCTCAAAAAATCTTTTTCCATAAGAAATTTGCTTAGTTTTTCATACCAAGCTCTAAAAGTTTGTTTTAGATCATATAAAGCTCTTTTTAGTTTAAATACATAATTTAGAAGAAAATGGTTTTTAAAACCTGGAGGTTGTTCTACATATACCTCTTCCATGATAATACCATTTAAAAAAGCACTTTTGACATCCATTTGATAAAGTTTGAAGTTCCTCATGCATGCATAAGCTAATAACATTCTAATAGCTTCTAGTCTAGCTACTGGTGCATAAGTCTCATCATAATCTATCCTTTCCTCTTGATTGTATCCTTTTACAACTAATCTAGCTTTATTTCTAATTATGATCCCATTTTCATCTAACTTATTTCTAAACACCTGTTTAGTGCCAATAGCTGGATGATCATTTGGTCTTGGCACTAGTTCCCAAACTTCATTTCTTTTAAATTGGTTTAACTTTTCTTGCATTGCGAAGATCCAATGTTTATCAATTATTGCTTCATCTATATTTTTAGGCTCAATTTGAGAAAGAAAGGCTTGATGATCATAGATATTTTTGAGTGAGCTTCTAGTTACTCTTTGTGTGATATCACCAATCACTTGATCAATAGGGTGATTTTTCATCATCTTCCATTCCTTTTCATGTCCATGAGCTGGTTTTGTTTCAGCATCCTTGGTATGAGCTGCTTCTTTGAGATCAGCAGCTTTGCTTTCCTTCTCCATTTTTACAACTTGCTGCTTTGAAGACATCCAGGGGTCTTTGTGTTGCTCATCTTCATTTGATGCCTTTTTCATACTAGAAGACTTATCAAATACAACATGTATAGATTCTTCTACTAGCAAAGTTCTCTTATTATATTCTTTGTATGCTTTGCTACTAGAATAGTATCCAATAAAGATGGCTTCATCAGATTTAGCATCAAACTTTCCAAGATCATCTTTTCCATTATTATGAACAAAACATTTACAACTAAATACATTTAGATGTGAGATATTTGGTTTTCTTCCTTTGTAAAGTTCATAAGGAGTTTTCTTTAAAATTGGTCTTATGAAAGCTCTATTCATAATATAACAGGCTGTGTTTATGGCTTCAGCCCAAAAAGATTTTGGAAAAGAGCTTTCATTAAGTATAGTTCTTGCCATCTCTTCTAGACACCTATTTTTCCTTTCAATAACTCCATTTTACTGAGGTGTTCTAGGAGATGAGAAGTTATGCTTAATTCCATTTTCGTCATAAAAATTAGTAAAAGCAAAGTTCTCAAATTCTCCTCCATGATCACTTCTAATATTTACTATGGACATTCCCTTTTCATTTTGTAAAGATTTTAGTAGTCATCAACAATTACAAGCACATAGAGGTTTCCTCTTTTGCTTTTAATTCTTGATAAACTAACCAAATCCATATGTAATAGCTAAAGTGATCTAGTAAAGAAAACATGATTTTTTTATTTAAAGGAAATTTTAGTTTGTTTTCCCTTTTGACAAGCATCACAAACTCTGTTTTAATAAATTTTAATTTTGGCAAACCATTCACTAAATTATTTTTAGAAAATTTTCCTACAAGATCTATACTTGCATAAGCAAGTTTTTTATGCTAAATCCAAGAATCATCATCTAAACTAACTAGGCATTTTGTTTATAAAGAAGGTTCATTATCAATATCTGTCCTATAAATGTTTCCATACCTTTTGCTAACTAGCTTAACTTGCTAATCATCATGATTTTCAACAATGCAACAAGAGGAATCAAATGTGACTTTGTTTCCTTTGTCATAGAATTGACTGATGCTGAGCAAATTATACTTAAGTCCTTTAATATACAAGACATTATCTATACATGAATCACAATTCTTACCCACTTTACCTTTTCCTATGACTTTTCCTTTTAAGTTGTCTCTGAAAGTGACATTTCCTCCTTTTTTCAATGCTAAGGTGAGGAATTTTGACTTATCTCCTGTTATGTGTCTTGAACAGCCACTATCCAGGTACCACATGTCACTTTGAGTTCTCAAACACACCTATAAGGAAAACATTAATTCTTGACTTTTGATAACCAAATAGCTTTAGGTCCATATGTGTTGCTAGTACATATGAGCCTTTAGGAACCTAAATCTTTTTAGTTTTGACATTTATATTTCTCTTATACATACAAGAATAAATTCCATGTCCTTTTTCTCCACAGTAGTGGCAGGTTATTTTTGGTTGGCTTCTTATAGTCTCTTTAACAAAGAAGTTTTTATAAAAATAATTTTTCTTATTTGGTACATAGCCAAGGCCTTCTTTGTTAAAGCTAGACTTTTAGCAAAAGAGAGTGTCTAAAGAGTCTCTGCCCTTTATGAATTTCTCAAGTGTTTTAGTTAAATCATCAAGTTTTTGCTTGAAAGTTTCATAAGAGGAGCACTTTTGAGAAGACTTCTTAAGATTTTCAACTTCTTGAATTAGCTCTTCATTCTCCTTTTCAAGCTGATCAATATTATCTTCCAAGGAAGATATCAACTTCTTTGAAAGTTCAATATTTCTTTTAGCCTTAATTAGTTCTATATTTAAATTAGAAAGAATGTATTCTAGTACTTCATCAAGGCTAGAACTAGATAGCTTATCTCCATCTTTTTCTCCAAGAGCCATCAAGCATAGTAGGACTTCTTCATCTTTGTCATTTTCATCACAAGAATCAATCTTAGCATCGTCTCCCTAAAATGCTAAGTGTGCTTTCTTGTAAGAGCTCTTATTTTTCTTTTTCTCAAGTTCCAGCTGCTTTCTCAAGTAAAAAGGGCAATCAAATTTGATATGTCCTTGTTTCTTACACTCCTAGTAAGTTGGGATTGCTTGCTTGTTAGCTTCCCCTTTGTTTGCATTTTTATTTCCTTATGACATTTTCTTTCTTCCTCCTATTCTTCTAAGAGCTTTCTGGTATTTTTTTGGTAAGGAGAGCCAAATCATCTTCTAATGATGCATCAAATATTTCTTCTTGACAATTCTCATCATTGTTGTCTTCATTTGCATTTGCATTTGCATATGCTTTCAGAGCTAAGGATTTCTTCTTTTTTTCGATGTCATTTGCATATCTCTTTAATTCCAACTCATGTTCTTCTAAATTTCCAAATAAATCTTGTAGGGATGGCATTTTTATCTTCATTGCTTCCATGACAGCAGTTATTTTTTGTTGCCACTCTATAATTAATGATCTCAACACTTTGTGGACTAATTCAGCATCTGTAAGATGCCTACCAAGAAGACTTAATTGATTAACAAGAATAGTAAATCTTTGCATCATTTCTTTAATGGATTCTCCATCATTCATTCTAAATAATTCATATTGATAAACTTGTGTAAGCATTTTGCTTTCTTTAACCTATATGGTACTTACATGAGCTATTTTAAGTACATCCCACATCTCTTTAGCAATCATACAATTTGATACTCTTTCATATTCACTAGGCCATAAAGCATTTGACAAAATCCATTTAGCTTTAGAATGAAGTTGATGTTTTCTTTTCTCTTCATCAGTCCATTCAGATCTTGGTTTCAATATTTCTACATTATTTTCTTTTTTCATTGGTAAATTATAACCACTTTCAATCAAGTCCCACATATCAATATCAGTAGCTTCTATGAAGTTCTTCATTTTTTGTTTCCAATATGTATAATTTTGTCCATTAAAGCCTGGTGGTTTATTCAGTGGAGGACACTTAGGTAAAATACTAGCACTAGACAAGTCCATAGGATCTTCTTAAGATTGTTAAATTTTATACCAAGAGCCAAGCTCGAATACCAATTGTTGACCTTAATTTTACCTAAGAGGGGGTGAATTGGGTTTTTAAAAGTTTAAAGCAAACAACTTATATATATAAAATAATATGAAAATCAATCAATAAGATGAGCACTTTTATATGTTTTTCACAGAATGAAGCAGAAAAAAAGAGCAATTTCAAATAAATAAAGAGATAAGAGAAAGAGAGATCAAACATTGCTATTTATAAGCGTTCCAGCTTTGAAGATCCAACACTTTAAGGTGTACATGCACTACCAAGCCTCTTTGACTTGGATTTCAACTCTTGATCACTATCCCTTCAAGTTTTGGGCACTTGAAGAAGCTAATACAGTATCTGTTTTTCTTTCAATGATCCCTTTCAAAAACCTCTCTTAAAGCTTTGAATATCTCAAGAGATTCACCACTCTTGCAGTTTCTAGGGATGCCTCACCCTAATTTTCAACAAGTCAGAATAACTAGTACAGTTAACAAGCTTTTAGTTTCTAAAAAGATGGATTACACAAGAAAGTACTAAAAGAGGAATGATTCAATCAGATAAGCTCAGAGATTCTCAAGAGAAAAGATATTTTTTGTGTCTATGTAACACTATATTCTCACTTTCATATTTTTGAATTGAAATGAAACCTTTATATAGAGTTTGGGAAAGTTAAAAATCCATTACTTAGAGAAAATAGCCGTTACAGAGCAGTTGGTGCCTTGTGAATCGATTGGTGAATCGATTCAGGCACACTTGAAAAATTTTAAAAAGGCTTGATGAATCGATTAGTGAATCGATTCATGCATTTTAGATTGCTCTCTGGATGCCTGGAATCGATTCATGCATTCTAGATTGCTTTTTGGATGCCTGGAATCGATTGGTGAATCGATTCATGTATCCAGAAATGCTTTCATGCATGAATCGATTAGTGAATTGATTCATACACAGAGAAAAAGACTTTTGCAAGTGATTTTGATAAAGAACAACAAACTTTTCAAATGCATAAATCAAAATTATTTTCTAACTAAAAAGACACAACAAATGATGTTTTCTTTTTATGAGAACCCTAAACTCTTTTAATGAATAATTCCTCTTTACAAAGAGACTTTAATCCTAATTTGAATGATAAGACTTTCATCACTTTTGCATCAAACAATATAATCCTAGTGGTTTGTTATCATAAAAAAAAACTTCTGAAACAGTGGTTAGGAAGGAAATAGGGGCTAAGGCTAACAATACCTACCTTACATAAATGGTTGAATAATAGTGCACTAAAGAAACTCTCCATTTAACCTACCTTCAACCTATATACCTACTGTTCTTTATAACTCACTAGATGATCATAGGTTAAGGGTAACGCAAAAGTTTAGAAATGTACTTCTACCTAATAGGCAAACTATAACAACAAATAGGAAGTTAAGCTTAAATGATGGAGCTAAGTTAAGTTCATCATCATTTTCCTTAAGACAACAAGCTTTTCGTTTCTAAATTGTGATGCAAAAGGTATACAAATGCATAACTAACTTATGCAAGTGGAGAATAGTCGTGAAATTACACATAAAGTTAGATCTACTACATGCTACTATTAGTCATGATATAAGGGAAACATATGATTTAGCTCCTTATCCTATACAAAGACTAATCAACAATGCACATGGATGGTTTCAAAATCTTATTACATTAAGGATGATAGATCTAACTAAAAATCTAACTCAATTGGCTAAGGAATTTTAGTTAATTGAAAATTTGTTATTTAGGAACTTCCCTTTAGGCCAAATATATTTTTTTGAATAAGAGTAATTTGTTCCAAATGCAAGAATATAGGATACATCAAAATGTAGAGGAAGTCCCTAATTTGTCTTTGTTATGGTTTTGGAGCATGTTCATGATCGACGATAGGGTTATGATTTTGTTCTTCTAAAAATAGATTAAAAACATATAGCAAGCAACACATGGACAAAGGTCTAAAGGTGATTATAGAAAATTTGGAGGAGAAAAAATTGGTAAACTTAAGTTAAGATAGATAATTGATTTAGCAACACAACATAAGACAAATTAAAGGCAACAAAAAATCTAAAAAATAGGAGTGAATTTGAGTATCAAGAAGCAAAAAGAAAGAGAATATTTAAGTTAATAGAACCCTGGGGATTAAAAGAAAGTCATTTATAGAGCTCTTTAATAGATATGGTTATCATAGAGGCCAATATATCTACTACTTTCTAACACAATGAGAAAGGATCTTCTTTGTCATCCATAGAAATAGGAAGATGCAATAATTAGGAATCTAAAACCATAAATTTAACTAACCTATTAAGAGAGAGAGAAGAGATTCATAAAACCATAACCTCAATTCAGATGGGCAAAGTCTATTTATAATAAACATAGGGTTATAAGAAATAATCTTATAAGAAACTAATAAATTCTATTTACTAACATTCCCTTTCAAGTTAGAACATAGATATTAAACATGCCTAACTTTTTATAAATTTCATTAACTTATTTTCCTAGAATAGACTTAGTAAACAAGTTAGCAAGTTATTCCTTAATTTTTATATATCCAAGATCGATAAAACCTTCCTAAATTTTCTACCTATCAAAGTGATAATCAACCTCTACATGCTTGAGTCATTCAAAAAAAACTAAGTTCATGGCAATGTGAATGTTAACTCAATTATCACACCTTAATTACATGACTCCAGATAAAGTAATTCTAATTTGATTAAGAAAAATAAAAAAGCCATACAAATTTACCAGTAATATGAGCCATGGCTTAACATTCAAACTTTATACTAGATCGAGATACCATTGCCTTTTTCTTGCTTTTCCAAAATATGAGATTTCTACTAACAAATATATAATACCTTAAAGTAAACTTTTTATTCATAGGATATTCTACCTAATCAGCATTAGAGAAACCTTCAATTCTATAATAACAATAATCTTAATATAATATTATCCACCCTAATGCCTTTCTTATATATCTTAAGATGTGTACAATGACATCTTAATAAGAGGTTCTTAGAGAATTCATGAAGTAACTCACTATGCTCACTGAAAAAGTGATGTTAGGTTTTATGATAGTAAAATAGTTTAGTTTGCCTATTAACCTTTTGTGACATTTTAAATTTTCTAGTAACTCTCCTTCTTCCAATCCAAGCTTGACATTTGGGTTTACAAGGGTGTCACATGGTTTTGAACTAAACAAACCAAATTTCTTTAATAGTTTAAGAATATATTTCCTTTATGAAATAAAAATTCCCTTTTTGCTTTGGACAATCTTAACATCCAAGAAATATCAAAATGGTCCTAAGTCCTTAGTCTAGAACTTGATCATTACTAAAAATCACAATGTCATCAACATAAACAATAAGAAGAACACACCTAGATTTAGTATGTCTATAGAACATTGAATAATCATGATCACTATTCTTTATACCAAACTTTGTTATCACATCACTGAATTTGCCAAACCATGCTTAAGGAGATTACTTCAAATGATACAAAGACTTTCTCAGTTAACACACCTTTCCTTTCTCCTCTTGAGTAACATACTTAGAAGGTTGCTTTATATAGATTTCTTTATATAAATTGCTATAAAAAAGACATTTTTAACATGAAGTTGACAAAAAGGCTAATGCTAAGAACAAATGCTATTTTAGCATCAGCATAAAAAGTCTTAGAGTAATAAATATTATAAGTTTGCGTATAATCTTTAACCACTAATTAAGCTTTTAGTCATGTAATAAAACCATTGGAGTTAACATTGACTATGCACACCCATTTGCATGCAATATAGTTTTTACCATTTGGCAAAAGCATAAGCTCTTAAGTATTGTTATTCTTAAGGGCTTTTATTTCTTTATTCATAATAGCACTACACCCATCATGATAAAGAACTTTTAAAACATTTCTAAGAATAGTAATAGGATTTAGAAAAGTAATAAAAGGTTAAGAAGACATAAGTAAGGTGGAATATAACAAAGAATTAAAGATAAGATGTAGGAAGGTTACTTTTCTGAGTGCAACTACAAATATCTTTGTGATGAGTAATAGGAATATTAGAGTTAGAGGGTGAAGAAGGTAGATTTTCTGAAGAAAGTTAATAGTTGTTTAGCAACTAGCATGGCATTTAATGGCATCGTAAAAGGAAGTTTTGTTTTTATAGGACCCATTTAATGTGAGAATAAAAGAATTTAATAGGAAATGGGAGTCGTTATTAGGGAATGAAGTCCTAAAAAGCAGTGGTATACATAAAGAAATAATTATCAATAGATTTAGACTCAATTAATGAATCAATAATTGTAGAAGAGTCAAAGAAAGGATTTGACTTAAAAAATGTTACATAAAAAGATGTAAAATAATGTCTTAGATGAAGAGAATAACAATAATAACCTTTTTAAATATGAAAACATTCAAGAAAAACACACTTAGAGATCAAGAATCTAGTTTAGAAACTTAAGATCGATAATCATGAATAAAACAAATGCAACTAAAGATATATTGAGTGAGATTAAATAATAGTTAAGATGGAAACAAGAAAGAATAAGGTACCTCACCATTAATGATTAAAAAAGGCATCTTATTGATTAAAAAACAAGCTATAGAAATAGTTTCTACTTAAAATACTTTAGGAACTTTCATTTGGAATACAAGTATGCATAAAAACTGCATTAAATGATAATTATTTTATTCGGCTATTCTATTTTGCAGTGAAGTAACCACATCAGAAGATTGTTATATAATTCCATTATTAGATAAATATGAAGAAATTGGGTAAAAAAATTATTTAGCATTATTATTGTGCAAATTTTAGATAGAAGTATAAAATTGATTCATAATTTCAGTATGAAAGGCATAAAAAATATTAAAGAATAGAGAACAGTTCTTTGTTAAATAAAGCTAAGTAGTTCTTGAATAATCAATAACAAATGTAACAAAGTAAAGATAACCAAGTTTGGACATAACTAAATAAAGACCTTAAATATTAGGATAAACTAACTAAAAAAAAGGATGCAACCTATTTATTGACTTAAACATAAGATTAATTATGTTGTTTAGCAAACTAACATAACTCATAATCAAAATGTGAAATAGAACTAAAATAAGGACACAATTTCTTTAAGGATAACTCCAAGCAGTAATGCAACTGGAATAAAGTGATAGTGATAATAGTAGCAACAATAGGAGGAATAGATTAAGGAAAATCATCATTAAACTTATATAGTACACCAAATTCAGTTCCTCTATAAAAATCTTCTTCATTAAAAGATCATAAAAATTACAATAATTAGGGGAAAAGAAACACAATAATTATAAGTACATGTAATTGGATAATCGAAAATAAATTGAATGAAAATTTGGGAAGACACGAAACATTAATTAAAGAAATATTAGAGGTAACATTAGTTGCACCACTCCTAATATTAGAAGTAGTTGACCTATTAATTATAGTGATAGAAAAGAAAAGGATGTGAAAGAAGAGAAGATATTTATGTCTCCTAACAAATAATCTGTAGCCCCTCAAATAATTACCTACCTAGACTTAGAATGGGAAAGGCATATAATAGGATTACCTATATGAATCAAAGTAGTATTAGATTGAATGGAAGGTAGCTACTATAGGATTGAGGGGCTAGTATGAAAGCTAGAGCTAAATAAAAATTATTATACTCCTTCTTAGTCAAGATTATATGCTTAAACTTTGGTGTAGAAGTGCGATAAATAGTATATACAAACTAAGATAGTAGTATATGTCATCCAATTAACTTAGGATGAGTTTTTTCATATGACTTGGTTCCTTATAATAAAAGCAAATATTATGCATGTTAGGCACATTACAATCTTTACCTTGACCTTTTCAACCATTATCATGACCCCTTTAAGCACTAAAACTGACTAAAGTAAAAGAGTTAACCAGAGAAGTAGCTACGGAAGTTAATGGCAACTCTTAAGCTATTTGAAGAAAATAAGAAAAAATAAATTGTTAAGTTAATTATTCGGAGCTAAACAAGATCTATTGGCAAATAAGATTAAGCTCAGTAGGTAAATTCATAAGATTTGAAACAAAAAGCTAACTATTTTTACTAAGTACACATTACCTTAACATCTTCAGAGTGAGAAGGAAACTATCCCATTGTTTATAGAAATTATTCCATTTAGTATAAATTTAAGACATAGTTTTCCTTGCATATTTTGTTAAAAAATAGATATATGTAAGTTATAAATACAACTTAAATTATCTTGAAAAAGAAATTCAAAGGATGTCTATAAGTCTTTGATTGTCTTACAATATACAAATCATTTTTTACTTTTTTCTCCAAAGTATTGCTTATGAAACCAATTAGTCATCAATCTTTCATAATCTATCAAGTTTCATGTTGGGTTATTGGTCGAGTGATCAAATCTATCAATACCCTTAAAGAAATACTTAATAGATTTTTTCCATGTAAGATATTTACATCTGTCAAAATAAAGTTTTTGATCAATTATTTTTACAATAATAGGTATTAAATTAAAGAAAAAGGACTTAAAATTAGATTTATTTTTAGTTGAAACAAAATCAAATCTACCAGTATCCACCATTACAACTAATAGAATAATTAAAAAATAGACTAAAAATTAGAAATAACAAAAAATTACAACCAAACAATATCCATATTGTAAACTCAGTTAACAAATAGATGCAAAAATAACTGGGGAGCTTACCAAAACAAAAAAACTTACCCTTAAAGGATGTGATATGCGTCACTATGCACTAAAGAAACTAGTTACTCATGGCGCTTATATGCTTTAGAAATTGTTATATGTGTTACTTATGCACCAACTAGCTGCTTTCAAAAACTTTTAATCTACCATTTCGTTAACTTAGATCACAAAAAAAAAAATTCATTGCCAAACATTATAAACTATAGTTACCATCTTAAACAAAATTAAAAGCAATGCTTTTATCCCTAAAATTCTATAATCACGATCTAAGTCCTCTAAAATATGACACTAAGTTACTGCCAATATCATTGTAACCTAGTCATGCATAAAAATAAAAATAAAAAGATAAAAAGGAAAAGGAAGAGGAAAGCCAAGGTTTTTTGGTTTTAGTTTTCTTTTGATTTAGTTAGAAAGATGATACCTATTTATTAACTTAAACTATCTTTAGGGTTCAAGGAGGTTGCCTTAAATAGCTTCCCCCTAAGCTATAAGGATTATAGCTTGGAATTATAGAAGTTTAAGTTGTCCCCTTACAATTCAGAGGTGTAAGCAACTTTTTTTAGAACATAATTTAGATATCATTTTTCCTTTAGAAATATTGTTGAATGTAGATAAGGTTGCAAGAATTATAAATAATTTTAGGTTCATTCACACAATGGGATTGGATATAATAGGACAAAATAGTGGTTTGATAGGAGTATGGCATGATAGTATCAAGGTGGATCCTTCTCAAGTGACCACATATTGGGCTTACTTGAAAGTGGATCAACTTAATGGAAATCCAATCTTTGTTACAAAAGTTTATGGTTCTTCCAGAAGATAAGAAGATAAGCATATCTTATGGAAGTTTATAACTACAAATAATCTACAAATAATCAAGCTCTTCATTAATATCCATAGCTTTTGATAGGGGATTTCAATCAAGTGTTGTATCCTAATAATAAGTTTAGCATTGGCTTTAAGATAAAAGGTGCAGAAGATTTTGCTAGGGCCTTATTTTTAGCGAGTTTTTTAAAGCTTAGAAATTTATGTGCTTGGTACACTTAAACAAACAATAAAAAAAGATGATAATGTTTAGGAAAAATTGGATAATTTTTATAATAAAAAATAGCAAATCTTATTCCTATATTTTTATGTGCATATGTCCTCAATTTCTACTTCAAATTATTATAATATTAACTAAAAGGAATCGCCCATATAAAAAACATGTCTTAAGATTTCAAAATATGTGGCTAACCCAATATTAACTATAAAGAGATTATAATAAATGCTTGGAGTAAAAGACATGGAGGTTTCATGGCTTTCCAACTTTATAGCAAGCTTATGGAAACTAAAAAGGCTTTCATCAATTAGGATAAACAATGCTTTGGACAATTAAGTGATAAGTTAAAAAAAATTATCCAGCTAATTGGAAGCATTGCAAACAGATCTATTGCTTAGGAACAAAGAGCTTAAAATATTAACTTGAGAGAAAATTGAGTAGATTTGTAAGGCTCAGCAAATCAAAATGGCTCAAAAAGTTAGGCACTTGTGGCTTCTAAATGGCGATGACAACACCAAATATTTTCATCTGGTTGTAAAGCAAAGACAAAGGAGAAAAAGAGTTAAGTGTATTAAAAATAGCTAAGAAGAATAGCAAATTGATAAAAAAAAAGATAATGCATTATAATAAATCAACACTTATGCCATAAATTATTCCATGAAATTTAATAACTATGGAAATTTTATCACTTGCCATAAAAATAAAAAAAATTTAAATAAATGTACAAAAAACTAAAAAATTTATATCACAAGAAAACTTTATATATGGTAAAATATTATTTATGCCACAAATTAAGTTACAAGAATGTGTTTCCTATGGCTATAACAGAATTTGTGATTTGGTGTGATATTAAAACTTTACTTGTGGTTAGATGTCACTGTTTGATGTGATTGCAACAATATGATGTAATTATGATGATTGGTTGTATTTAAGCCTTAATGGATAATTTTGAAATGTCAGTCACCAAGAATGGGTGATGAATGATTGATTAAGTTTACGATAGTTTGCGATGCAAAATATGGGATCTAAGTTGTTTACTGGTGAAATTTCAAAATGAGACTGATTATGCGTATCATAGAAATGCAAGAAAAATGGGTTTATTAATATGATTAAATTATAATGATTATAAATAATTCATCACCTGTAAAGTAGTGATAGATATATTCTTATTGAGTTTTTATAACTCACTTTATTTAATTTAAATGTTTCCAGGTTAGATAAGTGTATCTGAGTCTTGTGGCATCTGTGGAGATTTAAGACTGCCTTACTATAAGGTTTGACAGTTAGGATTAGAATCAACAATCAAATAGATTTTGATAAATTATATGATGTGATGAATTGATTATATGTATATAAGTGTGAAATTGTATTATTTTGTTTGTATGTTGATTATGTCATATCTAGATAAAAATTAGCTTTATATTTAGGGTGTGTGGCTCTCGAGAAGTATCCAAAAATAGGAGAGACTCTATACATTTCTTCGTAAAATATCAAAATAAAATTTTGAGTTCCTTTACAAACTTGGAAACTTCCATTGAATAGAAAGAATGGAAAATGTTAAGGCTTATGAAAATCGATAACGGGATCCATGTCGGTTACGATCAGGAGCGGGTTGTAATAAGATAGTGAAACATGGGAATTGATGGAATATTGGACCTAATGAGGCCTAATTACACATTCATAATTTATGATTTTTTGGGGCCATTTTGTAAATATTTTCTTTAAGTTTCTCCTTCCTATTTTCATCTTCTCAACAAATTTTGGCTATTAAATTCTTAATACATCAGTGCACCACTTTTTTGATGGTGTACCATGATCTAGACCTTTCATCTTTTGCAAGGCAAAAGCTAGGCATGTAAAATGGAGCAAGTGGTATAAAGCAAGCTATGGTTGCATAGGCTTGAACTCGTACTAATTTGCTTACATAAGCTTATAAAAATGCTAGAAAAAATTGTCATGCCCTTAAATACCTATGGATACCTGCATGCAAATCACATTATTTTTTTCTTTTTTACTATTAAAAGTGATTATATCACTAAATGCATGCACACAATAATTAGAAATTGAATCTTAAAAGTAGAAGAAGGAAAACATTTCTAAGAAATATTAGATTAAATTAGATTAAAAAAATTTAATTTTTTTATAAATTGTAATTGAACGATTAATTTTTTTATGTATAGTAAGTTAGTTAAATAAGGTTAAAAAAATTATATTAACTTATCAAACATTGGTTTGAATTAAAAAAAATCCAAAAATACTTTAAGGATTATAAAATATCTCAATTAAAAAAACTATTCAAGCTTGTGTGCAAAGCCATACCTACATAGGCAAATTTGCATAAGCATATACCAACACGGGCTTGCTCACATTAGCTTGTAAAAAATGCAAGATCTAATATAAGAAGCCTAGCTTACCTCATGCCCACGGGCTTTTAGTCTATTCTACATGTCTAGCAGAAGTTACAAATTTAAGCCTTGTTAGTTCCGATGGCCATACTTTGCATATGTAATAATGAATGAATAGAATATTTTTTTTATGATTTTTAAGTTTTTGTAACTATAATAATGAGCAGTTGAAAATTTTACTTAGAGAAATTCTCCAAAAAGGAAAAAATAACAAATTAAGCCTAAGTATATTTATTCTTTTTTAAAGAAAAACTATAGGTAGCTAATAACATAAACATCAACATTTTGTGCATGCTAAGTATGATATTCATCAAGTTCTACATTCAATGGTTACGAATTCCACTGTATACTTGAAGAAGGGAGAAAGGGCATAGCAATCTTAATACGAAATCCTTCTGAAGAGGATTTGTGCACCATATTAAGGTTGCAGTGTTATAAAAAAACATTAGAGCATGAGCATAGGTTGTTGATAATCTGAAATCATATTGTTAAACGATTAAAGCAAGAACAATCTTTGCCTTAACAAGTGCTAAATTTTGACTAATGCAGGTTCTATAGTCCAATCTGAAAAGGAAAAATGTAGTTACATGTTTTTTAGGCTTACTGAATCTGCAAATTAATTATCACGCTAATCTATTAAAAAATGAAACAAAAGAATAATTATAACTAATGCAATAGATTTTACTATGTAATTAAAATGCCAAATGATGGGAGAAAAGTAAAACTAATTATTTGTTAATTAATTATCCATCCTGCAAACAAGTCCAACTTTCAATTATTGCAACAAATTTTTAGATGTTAGTTACTTTCTTAATTTGACCTTAGTTTAGTTATAGAACCCTATACCATTTTTTCCCCATTCCTTATAATTTGTAGCTTAATGCTAAGCAAATCATAAGCTAAAAGTCCAATATAGAAGGTTAAAGGGGTCAAACAAAAATGTACCTAATTAATAATTATATAGAACTATTGACATATATGCAACTATTCTTCAATTTGTTTTTCAATGAAAAAGGATTACTCTAGTTCTTTATGCAATTCATTTTTTTAGAGAACCTTTATACAACCTCATAATGCAAGGCAATTAACTAAAGTTAGACATATAATCTTTAAGTCATTTAAGTTATTTGCAACCGGTAGCCGTTATTTCCTTTAGGTGATTATTTTTTGCCATTCTTAGGACTAAGAGGAGAAGTGCCCAAATTAACAAATTAACCATTGTTTCCTTTCCACTAAAGTAGAAGGTTTTGCATTCATTAATGATCTTTTCCATTAATAGCTTCTTTTCTCCTCCCTCTTCATTCTTGTAAGTACGCATTAATTAACTTAATAAATTCCTCACATTTTCTCTTGAATTGCTCTTAGCCTCAATTAGCTTCAAATTTAATTTACTAGTTTCCTTTTCTAGTCTCAACCTCTCTTGGTTATTCTTCTTTGGCAAATATCTATTCTAGTACCAAAATTTTGAAAAAAAATAGTCAAATGTCAATAACCATAGGCCAAGAAGATAAAATATTTCAGGAACCTTCTAAAATTTAAATCATATATTTATAAATCATATGAAACATAGGCCAGCTTTCAATGCTTGTAACTATAAAATCTCCAAAGTCATTATTTTTCTTATTGTAAAGTATGGAATAAGATGCAATGAAACATCCAAAAACTCTGAATCATGGTAATAAATTCACATTGTTTTACATAAAGTTAAAGGAAATGTAGAGCCTTTAAAGGAATTGTGAATTTTCATAGATTAATTACTATGCTTTTTTCGTTCATCATATTCCTATATCATATCAAAAAGTTTAATGCTAAAGAAAAATTATATCCTTTAACAAGATTGTAGTTTTGATAGAGTAAAAATCTTGAATCAAATTACTATATTTGTAAAATTAACTCTTCAATGATTTAGTAAGTTGTACTCAAAGATATTTTTGTGACTAAATATCAATTTTCTAGTGCTTAAGAAAGTGGACCAACATAGTTACATAAATCCAAGAATATAAATACTCTTGATTACCTTTAAGAAAAGGTGCATTTGCTATTCTTTTAAGTTGAAAATATGCTTGCCCTCTTCAAATCTGCTCCCAAATGCAGTCCTTGATATAATTTCTACAAAAAAAATAAAGCTCTTTGAACACATCCATCTTAATTTCATCATTTCCTCCTCTTTCTTATTCCTATTTCTTTAATATATTTGTCACACTTGCTGCAATTTTTGGCACCTAATCCTATCCTAATTCCCCATAAAAAGGTTCTTATAGTGTTTCTAGTCCCAAAAAAAATTTCTACATAAATAGAAGAAAATTTTTGTAGACTAAACACTTACATTGATCCTTCAATAACTTGGTTTGTATCAACTTAATCTTTAAATAGATGATTAGTAACAATTTAGTCCTTCAATTTTTGCATTAAGTCCAATCAAGTTCCTTGAAAAATTTTATTATCAATTTAGTCCTAAGTTATTTAATTGTGCATGAATGAGTCCCTCCATCAATCTCTTATTAGTAGACATGTAAAATGGGCAAGGCAAGCTTATATATGCCTAGTCGCACAGGCTTTTGAACATGCGGGCTTCATACTAGAGTGCTTACACTGCACCGCATGTGGTGCAGGCTTACTTGTGGGTAGCCTGTATTTTTTAAATATTTTTATTAATTATTTTATTTTATAATGTATAAATTATATTTTAATATTTTAATATTTATTAAATTATTTAGGCAAAAAAATTGAATTAAAGTATAAAAATTGGATTGAATTTGTTTGGAAGTAATTAGGTTGAATTTTTTAATATATATTAGACCTAAATATAAAAAAAATAACTAAAAAATAATTTTTTGCACACAGTCAAGCCTACGACCATGCGGACTTGACCACACAGGTTTTTGCCCGTGCAGGCTTGCTCACAAAAGCCTGTATTAAATGTGGACTTCATGCAAAGCTACCTACATTAACCCATGACCACAGGTTGCCCGTATTGCTTATGGTCACGGGACCCGTTTTACTTGTCTACTTATTAGAACTACATGTTAATTTTTTCTCCAAGATAAGTAATTTGTTAGAGTCAAAGGGATGAATGCATGATCAAATTAGTTTTGCAACATTGTGGTATCGCAAATCAGTTACTATGTTAGCCATTTTACTATAAATTAAAAGACAAACTAAATAAGAGACTTGATTAGTGTAATGAGATGACTTGAGACTAAATACCAAAATTCTCTAAAAGACTAAATTGGTGTGGGACTAAAATTTGTTTACTTAACTCTTGTATATTCCAATCATAAAATTTACCCCTTATCTAGTTTTATAAATCAATATAGTTCTTAAATCCTAAAAACTTTGTATAAATAGTAAAAAAATTCTTGCATGTTCAACTTATAACATATAAGGTTATTTTATAAAGCTATGATGCTCGAACTCCTCTGCCAAAACCATGTCAACACGACATGACACTGGTACGGACATGGGATATGAGTCTGATGCATCAAAAAATTTTTGGACTGGCATATGAAGATGAAGATGCCCACTGGAGAAGAATAACTAAAGAAGAAAAAGTTGATCTACCATGAAATAGAATTGAATCTTGATCATTTCTTCTCCTAAATTGTTGTTTGAATTGTGCATATTGATGCTAAATCATAAGTACTGATTGATAATCAATTCCTTTTCCAAATCCCCGATTCTTCAATAGTTTAACTAAAGAAGAAAATGAGGTGATGGGGAAAGCATCTAAGGGTTTTGGAATTGGAAAACAATTCAACCAAAGAAGAAACTAAGGTGATTCGAAATTAAAGGAGCAAGATCATACGAAAGAAGAAATGAATATGTTAGAATTGAGCCTCTATTTAATATAGGTGAAATTTAGAAGGAAAAATTTAGGGAGGGGAAATTGCAGGGAAATTTTAGATTTTCCCCGTTTTGGCAGCAAGGGTGAAAACTAAGGGGAAAAAATTCCTAGGAAAAAAATGTGGGCTCCACGGAAAATCCTTCCTTCTTAAAAATGGAGAGAAAACCGGGAGTGAGGCACTATGTCTTTAGAGTTTCTATGCATTGCCCTTAAGAACCAGAGCTGTGCCTACCACGAAAAATCCTTCCTTCTTCAATAGTTTAAGTAAAGAAGAAACTGAGGTGATGGGGAAGGCATCGAGGGTTTTGGAATTGGAAAACAATTCAACCAAAGAAGAAACTGAGGTGATTTGAAATTAAAGGAGCAAGATCGTACGAAAGAAGAAACGAATATGTTAGAACTAAGCCTCTATTTAGTAAAGGTGAAATTTAGAAGGAAAAATTTAAGGAGGGGAAATTGCAGGGAAATTTTAGATTTTCCCTGTTTTGGCAGCAAGTGTGAAAACTAAGGGGAAAAAATTCTTGGGAAAAAAATGTGGGCTCCACGGAAAATCCTTCTTTCTTGAAAATGGAGAGAAAACCGGGACTGAGGCACTATGTCTTTAGAGTTTCCATGCATTGCCCTTGAGAACCAAAGATGCACCTACTAGGAACCCAATTCATTGTAGCTACTACTAAAGCCTTCCTACCGAAAGAAACACAACCGATCGTCGGTCCCCTTGTTCACCGCTGAAGTTTGTACGTGATTACCGTTAATATATCGTGTTTGTACTTATTGTGATTTCTAGTTTACAGGATGCTATATCAAAGATGCTGGAGATCTAGTTACCATTCACATGTCGCAGCACTGTCCGATCTCCAACTGCAATGGAGTCTCCATCGCTGGATGAGCCACATTTATGGGGCTCTATCAATTTGCCATCTAATTGGGACTGTGACTTGTTTCTATGTGGCGGCTCAACCTAGGTCAGTGTCTTTCATTGGGGATCAAGGTGAAAGCAACTCGAATTCTGCTCCCAACTCGAATCTGAAGGTCATTCGACCCGAAGTAGCTAATTTTTTTTATTTTTTTTTTCAATTTTCCCCTTTATTTCTTTTCCAGTTTCCTATTGTAATTTTTTTACTCTAAGTAAATTTACTAGTGCTATCAAACTGGGTTAGCATAAAATTTTGGTTCTTTATATCTTTGGTCTGTGTGGAATGAACCCTTGTGAAAAAAATTTAACTATAGTTAGTTGATGATTAAGAATTTCATATGTTTAGAGGCATAAATAACTATTCCTTAATATTACATTATTTAAAATTGAAAAGTTTGAAAATATATATAATCTGAACATTGCAATTAATATTTAATATATTTATGTATGTAAAATAAAAAGAAATTATTTTCAATGCCACAATCAATTAAGTGATAATTTACCTATCAACCTACATATGTATATTTGCATAAACATATAATATTTCCAACACAAATATGTTATTTGACATGTTAGGATTATTTGCTAACTAACAACAATGGTTGAAATTATTTTATGTATGAAGTTTTTAAAGAAATTAACTACAATGTCAATAAATAAGATTATATTATATTGCAATAAGATTCTATTTTATTTTATTTGTTAAATGACAATTAATATCATTTCACTTAAATTGATATTATGATAATTTAATTAAGATAAATAATACTTGACAAATTTAATCTCTATACAAAAAAATTGAAATATACTTGTCATAAATAAATTACTTAAATTTTCAAATCCATTATTTTTTATTTATAAATCTAAATTGTTTGATTCACTGAATTAAATTTGTACATATAATGAATAATTAATTATTCATAAATTAAATTTGTACACATAATGGATAATTGATTATTCATAAATTCATCTAATTTAACTCCCATTAAATGTTATTAATATTAACTTAATTCATATCTATCTTTGAAACTAGCATATCATTTTTCATGCCACATTTATGAGTTTGATGTATTGTGTCACTTGATACAAATTTCTCATTGCATAGGGTGTTCAAGCATATTATAATCAGAGGTATATTTTTCAATAGATAAGGCATGTCCACCCTGAAATAGGATAAAAAACTGAGCTATATCTTTTTTGAGAAAGAAGGTATAGTCATGCCCATTTTCTTTTATCTCTTGGCATAATCCACATATTATCTAAAGACATATCAATGTGTTTCATACTCATCATTCACTTTGATTAAAGATTAGTTTTGGTTTGCATATTAATCTTGACATTTACTTTTTTAATAGTTACATATCAGAAGCCATTTGGAAGTCATCATAGAAGGTATATGGATGATATATATGAAGAGAAGTTAGAAAACCTATTAGATATTGAAAAATGTCGAAATGTGGTGCTCATAAGTCCTCATACTTTCTTTCGTTTGTGTAAAAAGTTAAAAGTAAGTGATAAAATGATAGTTTTTATGTATTCCACTATTAAGGAATATGTTACTAAATTTTTGCATATTTTTGCATAAAATGTAAAAAATTAAACTATAATTTTCTTTTTCTAATGATCATCAAAGATAATTAGTCAACATTTTCATATTATTTTACAAGCTATTATATTCCTTGAGGACAAGTATCTGATGTAACCATCTAGATCTGAGGTTCATCCTTAAGTATTAAATAATAGTAGATTCTACCCTTATTTCAAGGTAATTCAAATAGGCATGTAGGTTTAAATACTTAGTTCCCATGAATTGTTTGTATGTTATAATACAAAATTAAATATTTTGAGCTAATCAGAATATAGGATTCTGTTGAAACTCTAAATAGGACACATATACGAGTTAAAGTTCCTAAGAAAAATGCTCCTTGCTTCCGAGAAAGAAAAGATTATCTAATGCAAAATGTGTTGGCTACATGTACTTTTGATATGAAGTTCACTTATGTGTTATTTAATTGGAAGGAAACTGTATCTAACTCTAGAGTCCTTAAGCATGCTTTAAATAAGAGGGGGGATAGACTGTAAACTTTAAGAGGTAAGGTTAATATGATTAAGAAATGTTATAATGAAAATTCATTAGTAATTTGTATGAAGTCTTTTCAGGCTGATTATGTTCTTTGATATACATTTCTATCATTGTTGTATATCCTAGGTAAATTCTACATTGGAGATGCAGGTTTCCCTTTAAAGAGTGGACTACTTACACTATATAGAGGTATGCGCTATCACTTGAAGGAGTACTCCACATGGGGCCCATAAAATGCAAAAGAACTATTTAACCATCAACATGCTTCATTAAGAAATATCATTGAAAGAGCATTCGAGATCCTTAAAAAGAGGTTTCTAATTATAGCTAGTCGTACCACATTATTCTTTTAAAGCCATGATAAATATTACTATTACCTGTTATATATTGCATAACTTTTTAATGGATGTTAATCCTGATCTACGGTTGATTGATAAGGTGGACCGTGAGCTACTACATAGTGACATAGAAGATATAGGAGACCATAAGTTACGAAACACTGAGGAAAACTATAAGCAAGGCCATATTTTGAGAGAAACCACAACAGCCTAAATGTGGAATTACTATGAATATAACTTATCATAGATTTCTTTTGTTATTCAATTATAATGTGGGTAAACTATATGATGATTATGATTCTTATGCCCTCGATAGGATTGTGGAATGTAGTTCTCAAGATGCCATGTATGCATTATGTCATTAATGAGACATTATAATTTTTTGTACATTGTGTAGAATTTTAATCTAATAGCTTATCATGAATTCATTTTGTTAATCAATATGATTATGCACCTTGCTATGCAATGCTTATTATTCTTATGCCACATGTGGGATTATGAAATGTGTTACTCATGCATTGCCATGTATGAGATGTATAACTCATGGACATTGTAGTTCATTCTACATTACATAATAGTTGAATCTAATAAATTGTACTTTGTAGTTCTTAATTATGATTTACTGCCATGCATGTGTTGTAACTATTTATGAAAAGTTGTAATGTTTTATACTACTTGGTTGTATAGCACTTTATAGATTCAAAAATGCTAAAAAAATGAGAAATCTAACAGCAAAAAAGAACCATCTTCTAAAGACACCTTGAGGTGATCACTTAAGATGGACACCATATTGTTGGACACATTACTATAGGAGATTTACAAATGGGACTAACTTGATGGGATGTTTACTTCCTTAGCATATGCTACCATAGCTGAAGTAAACAATTGGTCCCTTCTTCCAAAAGTCACATATAAAGAATATGACGAAAACATTAAAAGATCTTTTCAATAAGTGCTATGATCTATTCCATAGGTAGAGTAGAATAGCTTGGAATCCATTAACATAATTGTTTGAAGTTGAGCTAGAAGTGTGGAACAAAATTTACAAGGTTTTTACACTAATTCTTTTTAACATATATGTGATATCTTAATCATTTACACCTTCTAGGCTTACAATGATATTCATCACACTTTAGATTATATACATTGATCATAATGTACTCCATCCTACACCATATATGTAAGTTAACAAACAACGTTACAATGAAGTTTACGTATGGTATGAATAGAAATGTCTGATGGTTCTTGAATACCTAGGAATTACATAGAATATCACACATTATGATGTACAAAATAAACATGGATAGAGATGTATGCCTTTATGATTGCTTTACATTAATATAAGAATTAGTATACAAAATGATTGATGATACTGTTATCTGTAGCACATGACTCTGTATAACATTGCATGTTATAAAATGTATTCTATAATGATCTAATAAAGGATGAATTTATAGGAAAAACTCGAGGCTTTGAGATGGAAACAAATTCCAATGTACAACTATGACAAGTTATTAGAGCTGTTTGGTAAAGATAGTGCCACTAGGGCATATGTAGAAAGTTCAAGAGACAAAGTTAGAAGATGGAAGAGGGGAAGCTTGGATTTAAATGGTAGTTCTGGTCTAATGTCAAATTTTGATCTTTATTGGGGATATGATGCCCCTAATTTTTTAAGGAATGTAGATGTATTTAGTCCTAAAGCCGCTCTTTTCCAATCATTCTCAAGAGTACGCTCAATCAAATCAATCCTAAAGTACTTTATCATTAAGAGGATTTAAGCGAAAAGCCCCAATGATTAATTTGCTAGAAAAGGGATGTGAGAGACTAAACATAGGTATCAATAATTTGACTAATATAATAAGAAATGTGGCCGATAGGCATATTTAAATAGCCGAGAGAAGTCTTTCTATCCTAGAAAGTAGTAAACCTCGTCATTATAGCAAGGCAGATGTGTAAACCTCATCATATTTAAATATTATATTGTTATGAATGATAAATATACATTATATAATTATTATGCATGTTCTTATGCTAGCCTATTAAGCTTTTTGTTCATGAATTATGCATATCAATATCCTTAGGTGATATATTGGACTAACTAGAAGGCTTACATAGTTTATATACTTTATTATATAAAATAGCCCAAGAAGAAAAAAAGTGAGCAATGGATAAAGCCATGCGAAATCTTGTCATACTCAATTCAAGAAAGGATAAGGAAGAATTACAAGAAAGAAGATATGATGATGAATTGAAATATTCAAGTTTTAGAAGCATTAAGAAAAACTTAAGGACTTTATTCGTATAGTTTTTCTTTTTAGGCTTAGACTTGCTTGCAAGATTGAGTAATTTATGATATTTTTTATAAATCTCATCTTGGTCAAGATATTTTAAAAAATATAGCCTATAATCATGTTTTCTATTACATAATAGCTTATGTTTTCTATTCAAGTTTTGGAAGCATCAAGAAAAATTTAAAGACTTTGTTGGTATAATTTTTCTTTTTAGGCTTAGACTTACTTGTAAGATTGAGTAATTCATGATATAAAACTCAAACATGTTTTATAAATCTTATCTTGGCCAAAATATTTTAAAAGATATAGCTTATAATTAGGTTTCTATTATACAATAGCTTATGGGACACTTCAAAAACAAATAAGATATGAAGTTTGATTTTTTCAATTTTAACCTTTAGTCACTCTTTTGATCATATCTCATAAATTATTTATGATTTAATTGTGAAATTTTTTTCATATGAAACTAGATGTAAAGAGCTTATCACAGATAAGTCATTTATTTAAAATGATTAAGATATGAAAAAGTTATTAATTTGTCAAATTAAGTCTAAAAATTAATTTTCTGCATTCCAGTCTTTTTTACCTTTACTCATTATTTTAATCATGTCTTAAAAGATACATAAGATATAAGCATAAAATTAGTACCATTTGAAAGTAGACTTAAATATGTTTGCAATGATAGGTATTTGCTTAAAATAAACTTAAAATAAAAGAGTCATGACCTTTCAAAATTGATGTTAGGCCATGTTGGTCTAATAGTTGACTATTAGTCATAGGTTTACTGCATAATTGGTAAAACATGGCTAATATTTGATTATCGGCTTTTAGATGGCCTTTAGTGCAAAAATTTTGCAAAATAACGGCTATAAAAGACTAGTTTCCATTTGTTTGTGTTCCAAATGACTATAAATCAATTTAAACTTCTTATGTAAGCTAAAAAAAATCAAATACAATATATGTAATAAAATTTTTTTTTTAACATCAATTACTTCTTCTTTTATTAAAATTATAATTTGAGCTCTTCATTTTAAAATCTCTTTATTTTAGTGCTTCATTTATTTCATCTACTTTATGAAAGAGGTTGTATAAGTTATTCTTCATCTTATATCATTATCCAATTATAAAGAGTGATATAACCCTTAAAAATTCTTTAAGAAGATCGGATATCTCTTGTAAAGAGAAAATTTGCTTGTGGAAGAGTAAGGATTTATAAAGAGGCTTTTTAAGAATTGATTGAAATCTTAAGAGATAGTGGATTGAAATATAAATTTAAAGAGTGGACGTACCGATTAAAAAAGACATTCGAGGGATTCCATTGTAAATTATTATGTTTGATGTTGTTACCCTTACTTTCATTTAAATTTAATGCTATGCTTTGTTTTTATATATGAAATTTATTAGATATATTGTGTTACAATATTTATCTTGTTGCTTAATTGATTAAATGCTCAATATATATGCATAGGTCCTTCTTGACGATTTGTTTATGTATAATTGAATAAGTTAATTTGCATTAATCATTGATGATATATCTTGAGTACAAACATTTTCATACAATTTTTTTAGGTTTACTCAAATTAAAATTATATTTATGACTTTCCAAAATTAGAAGTTTTCTAAAGAAAAATTTTAAAAATCTTGAAAATTTTCAAAACACTTAATTCACCCCCCCCTTATTGGGTGAAGGTTGTCATTAGCTTATAGTGACTATGTTACCTTTTTTGATGTGCATTTCATTCCATAACTAAATACTTGATGATCAAAATTTAAGAAATCATTTGAGTCATGCCTCTGTGTTAGTGCATGGGTAGCTAATATAATAGCAAGACTAGCTTGGTCTAAGGACCTTGCTTTGCAAAAGAAAAATTAAGGGGCAAGTCATGGTAGTGTAGGGTTGTCTGACAGCCAATGTCACTTGAATTAAGTTTCTGGAAGTCACTAGGAATGAATGAGTAGTGACGACTACAAATATGGCTGCAACTTTGAACCTTTGAGGCATTATTATACACAAAAAACAACAATATTAACAAGGAGTTTCCTTGTTGTTCTACTTCTATCCAGTTAAACAAAAGTATTTCTATTTTAAATTCCAACTCATTAGATTTGAGGGGAATTCTATGTTACCCCCATGGGTTTCAAACCCATGGGGATGTGGCTAAATCTAAGCCATTAGATGAGTTGACCAAGTCAATGGCCTCACTCATCTAATGGCTTGCATTTTGCCACATACCCATGGGTTTGAAACTCATGGGGGTAACATAGAAAGCACCTAGATTTGAACTTTTACAACACTTTGTCATTTTTAATATTAGGGTTTTACTATCACATATCTTAAAAAGAATTATAAGTTCTTATGAATACAAATGTTATAAAATTTGGGACTTTTTTTATAAAAAATTATAAATGTATAGATTTTATATGCAATAAAGCATAAATAGTTACAACTACATCCTTTAAAGTTGTAATTAAAAATCTAATGCCGTTAATGGTACAATGACATCTAACATTATTTTTAAAACCTTTTCTTCTCAATATCGTGGGTTCAAACCCAAAATATATGTGTACATATTAAGTCGCATGCTATTCATATTATTTGGAAAAAAAGTTGTAACTAATTTTTTAAAATTTTTTATTAAAAAGTTATAAAAAAATATTGAATGATGTAGTAAAGCTATTTTATATGAAAAGATACATATTTTAATGAAAAACTTACAAAAATATGTGTTGGAATGACTTTTTTCGTGGACATATTACAACATTACATTTAAAATATTCATTATTAAAGTTGCACTTTTTTCCTAGTAGTTTTGATGGGCTCAAAGCCTTAAAGGAAGAGTGACAAAATTATTTTCAGTGAGGAAGATTATCATAGATTTAAGATCCATTTGAATTCTATTAAAATAGTTTACAATTTTTATAATAAATAAATAAATAAATTTTTTTAGTAACATGTTCCCAAAATTTTTTAAAAAATTAATTTTGAAATTCTTGTTTTAAAAACTAAAAAAAAAGAATAAGTTTTAAATTTTTTTCATTTGTTCTTATGTTCATGATAACAATTTTATAATTAAATGGATTTTTTACTTATTTGCTTCACCAACATTTTTTGTTCTTTATTTTTCTTAAATTTGAAAATAATTTTTTAAAAAATATTTTTAAGAATTAAATTTTTTAAAAAAGTAAAAATTCATGTTTTAGGCTTAAAGTAGCTAGCCAAAACCGAAGAATTTCCATTGATATAAATGTGGGAGAAATGCATTGTCTCATCCGATATCAAGGATTGCGTTCTATATAAATTGCGTTCGTTATATGAGAGGGGCAAAGCCTTGTTGTGATTAAGGAGGAGTCATAACTCCCTAATTCTTTTAAAAAAAATATTTATCAAAAATAGGAAACTTTTTATAAAAATACTTTAAAGTGGCTTTTCACAATAGTATAGTACTTATTATATAGTTATATAATTTATTTTTACAATGTTCCGTACAATAATTCTCAGTAGTAATTGTATGAGCTGTATTTCTAACAAATTGGATATTAGAAATTGGTATATAATAAAATCTAACCAAATATTACTTCATATTTTTAGGACAAATAAATAATAAAATAATTTCTAATATAAAAATGTCTAGAATATAAAGTCAATTTTTTTATTATGGCATGACTTCTATAGTTAAATAGATAAAAATGATTTTAACTATTTTTTAAGGATTAATTAGAAGACTTTTATTAGGCCTAAGGTAACTCCAACTTTCTTCATTGATATTTGAATTCATCCAAAATTAATATAATGGCAATTACATATAAAGAAAAACTAGTTTTTAACCCGATACGTGAGTGTTAATTATATTGTAATATTTTATTTATTTTTTAAGTTTCTATAATAAAAAATTAAAATAAATCTTTCATATTAAGTAAATATGTAATTAAGATTTAATATATTATAATATTATTTTTTCTTACAAATGATTATTCATTGATATTAGCCTTTAAAATATGCATTTTTTCTTTACATTTTTTTAACCCCAATACATTATAGCAAATCAAATTAACACAAATGAAATTAATATATCCTCTTTTTTGAATTAACCAATAATTAATGTTTGTAACTTGCAAAATTATTTGATATAAATATTTGCAATTAAGGATTCATTATTTTGATGGAGTATAAGTTTTATGAAGAATGCATTGGTGAAAAAAATTATTATTGAAAATAAAATTGATTGACATAAAAAATTATCATTGAAAAATGCATTTGATATTATAAGTAAATGTTAAACATAAATAGTAATTAAAATAAATTTTTTAATGAAAAATAAAAGCTTGTATAGTGTGTCAATGACTCATAAACATTATTAGTAATTAAAACAAAACCTTTAATCCTTAATGAAGAATAAAAAATTTCTTTCCATCTTAAAAGGGAAATCTCTTGATTTATGTCATTATAAAATGATTAATGATAGTCAAGTAATAAACATGAATTATAAAAGGAAAATTTCAAAAGATTAAAGTTTTTACTATTTTTAAAAAAGTCAATACTTTGACTTTTTATTCTTATAAAAAATATTTTGGTACTTTAAAGACTAGAGTAAGCTTTTATTTTTTGGGTAGAGTAGTAAGAGTTTATTATTTGGTCTTTAGAGAACTTGTTACCTAAACCTATGAAAAAAGGGCAAACCAACTAAGGAAAATTAATAAAAAATTAAATGCATAGAGAAACAAAAAAAAAAGGACTATGGTGATTTGAGTGATGGAGAAAGCACACGTTTCAAAGAAATTTATATTTTATTAGAATAAGAGATCATGAAAATAAGCATTATAAATCATGAATGCATGAAATTTTAAATAAAAAGAAGAGAAAGATGAAAAGAAGGTAAAGGATTAAGAAAGGGATAAAGTTATAAACTTTAAATTTTGATGAGAAAAACCACAAAATAAAAATTTGAAAGATTCATGAGTCAATTGATACTAATTATACAAAGTAGAAGGCAAAAAAATGTTATAAAAAAGCATAACCTACAGTACATATATAATAGAAAAAGTAAATGATATTGAAAAGGAAGATGATATCAATTTCAACAAGATTAAAATGGAGAAATCTTACCTAAGACAAACATTAATCATGTTGGCTTCCCTTACCAAATAATATCATATTTGCAATTAAAAAAAAAGGGTGTGAGTGAAAAATGTAAAGCTCCATGCTATCCCTTTTTGCTCACCATTGCAAATACTATTCACAAATTAGTGATAAGATAAGACAATAAATTTGAAATTCAAAATTTGAAAACTTGATTTCTTGTTTTAGTAGATGCATTAATTGATTGCAAAATTTTTAAATTAATTTAAGAGATGAAGTAAGAGATTCAAAATTTAATGTTAATTTCTTAAAACAACAAGAAAAAGATGATAAATGTATTAAGAAGACATTAAAAGATTCAATCCCTTAATCTGTAGGACACATAATAAGTTATGAAAATGACACTTGTTATAATAGAAAATAAGGAATATCATAACTAATATATAATATAGAAATTTGAAAACTTAATTTTTTATTTTAGTAGATATAAAAATTAATTACAAAAATTTTGAATTAATTTAAGATGTGAAGCAAGAGATTCAAAATTTGAAGTTGACTTCTAAAAATGGGAATAAGAAAATAATGGATAGATTAAGAAAGTAATAAAAGATTTAGTCCCTTAATTTGATAGGATACATAGTAAGTTATGAGAATGACATTTATCATAATAAGAGATAAATAATATCATGGTCAATCTATAATATAGAGATAAGTCAAATATAACATGATATAAATCAAATTCTCATAATTTACAAAAATAAATAGTTATAGGTATCTTTTTAATACAAATGATATAAATTATAAATGTTTGTTTAAAATATTCATTATTATTAAGTCAATTTTATTTTAATTAAAAGTATTTTGGTCTCTCTAAAAATTGTTTCACCCTCCATAGTTTTTGTAAGCATGAATTATAAGTTGATATTGAAATATTAGCATAAAATGAAATTAATATTGAAAGATGTTCGGAGATTAACTTATCATTAATTTTAATCCTATGCCATTACAAAAAAAAAAGGTGTAAAGAGCCAATGAATTGTGGCTTATCGATTAGCCAAAATTAAAATTAGTTGTTAAATAAATGGTCACCCACAATTATTTTCATTGACAATTTTAGAATGTGTCCTAACTCTTATGTAAGTTAAAAAGGAAAAATTATTAAACAAAGGTCATATAGGTAATTTTAATAAATGATTGACAATCAAATTTGCAAAATATTTAACAAACTGTCAGTGAAATATCTCTCTTTAAAGTCTTGTTAATATTTTGAATTCTAATTGGCTACATATAAATTTAGAGCAAATTAAAACTAAAGCAAGAAAGGAATGAGAAGTTTGGGCAAAATGGATGAACTTTTGACCGTTGACTATTGAAGGAAAGACACCAATTGAATTTAGTTGTAGCATTTTATTTAAAAATGCAAGGTTGGCGCGTATATTGGAGAAATTAGAGACTAGGGACAGGTTGATGGATCTAAAGCAGTTCAAAGTATTTGACACCCATAGTAACTAAGATTTAGATAAGATGATCCACTGTTGGTGTAAATAATTTTCATATTATCATTTATTAATGTATTATCACATCATTTACAAATTATTAAAATTTTTTGACTTTTAAGAGGATTTTTTAATAATTTTAAATTTGATATAATATTAATATAAAATGCTTTATACTATTGGTGAATAAGAAAATAATGCATAGTTAAAAAAATAATAATTATAAGTTTTTATTGAAAGTAAAAAATTTTTAATATTTTTTTATTGATATAATAATATAAAAATGATTGATAGTGTAAAATTAATTTAAAATGACAATGAATCAAATTTAAATACTTTCTTAATTACTTCATTTTTCTAATGACATGACATCCTTTGATTTATTAATAGTGTAAAATGCTTTACATCAACGGTGAATCAAATTCAAACCTTAATAATTATATAGCATTTGACTTTCATTTTCTAAAAAAGTATAATTGACGTTAAATTTATTAAATTGATATTAGCATAATGTTAAAATATTTTTAATATTAATTTGATATATTTGTAATCTTTCAAATTTAAATTTAATAATTTATTTTACATTAAAAATTGCAAGTATATTCGATAACTATTATTACAAGAGTTGCAACTAAAAATTATTTAGATGTCATATTAATCAGTGTTTTAAAATGTAAAAGAATGAAAAGTAGAGACAATGCATATGGATACATTTCTCTGAAAAATCTGCTTGAATTAATTAAATGATTTAAATTTAATAGTGTAACTCAATTTTACATTATTGCACAATTATGTATTGTTATATTAATAAAAAATTATTATTATTTTTACTATTATTAAAATTTTTTAATTATTAAAATTTTTTAATGATGTATATTCTTTTAATTTATTGATAGTATGAAATATTTTATATAAAAAAAAACAAATTTAACCTCTCATTTAAATCTTATATACAGGTGTCACCAAAATAAAAATCTCAAAAAATAATAACAGTCTCATTAATATCTGTCCAATAACACTCTGAATAAAAATTGCCATACATCTATTACATATGTTAAATTTCCTTCTCATTTTTTTTTCAAATTTCCCAAATTTTTTTAGTTTATGGTGCACCTATAATGAAATATTGGCGTATCATCAAATTAAATAGTGATATACTATAATATATAGTAGGATTTAGTCAATTTAATGTATTAATAGATTAAATGATGCGTCGATGCATTGTTTTATCAATTATGCATTTTTTTTAAAAGATAAAGTGAAAAAAAAAAATTGAACTCGGGGAAGACGCTTATAGAAGTGTAAGAAACTTTAATAAAGATGACGGCGGGCCACTCCAACAAAACCGAAAACTCCAATATTTTATTGATATACCAACCAGAATAATAAATTAATAAAAAACTGTTGCTTCAGATGGTACAATTTTCAATTTTCAGCAGATTGATTCCTCTTGCAGGCGAGAACAAAAAGCTTGTTTCTTTCTGGGGATTGAAGCTTTCCCTCATTTACAGAGGCTAAGTTGTTGTCGCATTCAGAAAATGGATGATGAAGTTGTTCAGCGGGTGTTCCAGGAAGGAGGCCGCGACTTCTTCCAACACCAGCCTTCAACTTCTTCATCTTCTTCCTCCATTCTCCAATCTCTCCCTCTCCATGTGGTAAGTATGCTAAAGTTCACAACTTTATTGTTCTTTTATCGCTTATACTATTGATATTCTGTTTCCCTTCGTTTTCCTTCTCAAATTGCTTCCCCTTGCAAATTGGCTGCTACGAATTTATTGCGTATGTGTTAAAATTTTGTGTGTCTATTTAAAGGTTTTAAGATTCTCATTTTGGATTGGATGCTAGATTACATCATGGGTTTTGGTGGGTAATTTAATTGTTTTCACTGCTTGTGTTTAAATGGGTAATCCAAGAAATGGAATTTCGGCTTTTTTTTTTAAGAACACTAATTTCTGGTCAGTATTTAGTCACTTTTCTTTATGGTTCATCAACTTCACATATAATTTTGTACAACTATTTGCATAGTCTGTGAGACTTACTACTCTTCAAATTTTGCGTAATTGTTGCCCGAATCACCTCTCTTTGTGATAGCTTTAGTATGAGCTTTGATATATATTTTTTTTGACGAGCCCCCTATGTGCCTTCTAATGGGATTGAGGGAGTGAGATTGCAAGTAATGATCTGTCTGCTTCTTTCTTTTAATCAATGTTTCGAAAAAGCCACCAGGTGACGGTTTGATTAGTTTAAAAATGCTTAAACCGGAGAGACTGGTTAGTTCAGTTAAACCAAACTATGATGGCTCCCAGTTTTACCAATTCAACTGGCTGGTCCATTTTGGTTCTTAAAACACTGCCTATAATAAATTCTTCTTTTTCTACCCCCCCCAAAAAAAAAAAAATTACACTTAATTATTGAGGATGGAGATTTCTTCTTGTGAACATGTGTTTCCTTTAATTGTTCTTTTTTAGTATTGCACTATGCACTACTCCTACCAGACTGATTTTTTAGTTTGAAATGACTTTGATACGAGCAAGGATTTGGTAAGTTATGTTTTTCTTGACGTGAGACATTTGTTAATACTTATAAGTTGATAACCATTAACTATTCTACATCACCATGAACAACTAATTGATATATATCAAGGTGGTTCTCCTGAGTGTCTGTATTTGTGCATGTGAGAGAGAGAGAGTTGCCGACTAAAATGGTGATATTTGTATTTGAAGTTTATTCTGTATTCTAATCTTTATCTGCCTAGTTCTGATGATCCATAAAAACTGTAGAGTATCACTAAGATGTGTTTGATTATCTTGCAGTCTTTTGATCATGGCTATTATTTATTAGTAAAATCTATCCAAGAGCTCCGAGAGAAAAAAGAGGGTCTTGTAATAGTTGGCATTGGCGGTCCCAGCGGTTCTGGTAAAACAAGGTATTGATATGGTATCCTATTTATGCTTTTGTTGTTTTGCTAATGAACTGGTTTGAAAACCATATTCTATTTGAAGAAAATGATTGCTTCCTTTTGCATTTATTTATTTATTTTCTCGATTTGTTGTTTATGAAGCTTAGCAGAAAAGGTGGCTTCTGTTATTGGTTGTACTGTTATATCAATGGAGAATTATCGTGATGGAGTTGATGAAGGTCATGATCTGGATTCTATAGATTTTGATTCCCTGGTCAAGAATCTTGAGGTTTGCCTTTGCTTCTCTTTATATTTTATCTTAAAATATAGGTCTAGCCTTTTTACTGTTAATGGGGTTTAAATAGTTGATTTTGGGTTTTAATACTGACCTTTACCAAGTCCTTCAGTTTTTTGATAAGTTACGAAAATTATGTTTTGTTGAGTTCTCAATGAATTGGAAATAGAAAGGATAAGAAGAATGAAAAATGAAGTAACAATAGAAAGACATTATTGTTTGTTGTTATGTTATCTTTAAGATTTTCTTCTTCTCTTTTTTTTTTTTTAATTTTTTGCATGAAATTGATTGAACTATTTATCAATTTAGTATGCTTTGAGACTAGTTTATTTATTTCACAAGAAATGCATATTTGTCTTATGTCTGTATTGTACAAAGTGTTGTTTCATTAAGAAAAATTGATAACAGGCTCCTATGTTTTAAATAGGATTTAATAAAAGGTGATGACACATTGATCCCAGTGTTTGATTATCAAGAAAAGAGACGTATTGGCTATAATGTGATAAAGAGTGTTTCATCTGGGGTGGTAAGCAATACAGACTTAACAAGAAGTTCGATAATTTTTATAGGATTCATTTTTATCACGATTGGTACCAGGTAATAGTTGATGGTACATATGCACTTCATGCAAAACTGCGGTCATTGCTGGATATTCGAGTTGCTGTGGTACTCTTCTTTCCTGAAATTATAAACTTTATTATTTGTAGGCTGTCTTCATGGGGCTTTTGAAGTATAAATTACTTTACTTAAGAGGTCTGAAAATAATTTTAACATGATTTTGATATTATAGGTTGGTGGTGTCCACTTTAGCCTGCTTTCCAAAGTTCGCTATGATATTGGAGATTCTTGTTCGCTTGATTACCTCATTGATAGCATTTTCCCATTATTTAGGAAGCACATTGAGCCTGATCTTCATCATGCACAGGTTGGTCTCCTGGCTGTGCTCTCTTCCAAGATTAACTGCTAAGTATTAATTCATTTTTTTATTTCCTCATTTCATTTTTTGCAGATCAGAATTAATAACAGCTTTGTCTCGTCATTTAGAGAAGCAATCTACAAGTTGAAATGTAGAAGTGAGGTGAGCCCACCATCTATAAATCAGTTTTGATATTCGTCTCTTATTTTTTCTAATTAGCCTCGTTATTCTCCCCATGCAGTTCCTCTTGTACACAATTTATTTCATGTTGGGTCATTTATTATCTTAACTTCTCATGATGATATAAATTATATATATGATTGACTGTTGATGCGCATCATTTCGTATAAAAAATTATTACTAAAATTATTTAAACACATAGTAAGGGTGAGTGTAGATTGAACCTAAAGGAATAGAAGTCAAATGATGAAAATAGAATGTAAAACAAGGGGATTTCAAAAGTAATTTAAATGAAACAATAAAACCAGGATTAAAGTAGAATAAAATTGAATATGAAAACCTAGTTCAAGGAATATCACACTTAAATTCTTAAATTTATAATAAACACCAACAGAATTCATAATTGGTTTAACTACATAACCAAAAATTATCTCAATGTTGGCAATAATTAGGCAAAGTTCCTAATAATGATTAGTTTAAAACAAGCGTTTAAATTAACCTCCCACTACTAATTTCAATTCAAGACTTGCACCTAAATCTAAACAATAATAACATTAAACATAAAAAATAAGGTCAAAACTGAATAGATAACTTTACGAATGAAAATTGTCAATTTATCCTCTATTTTTCTTAGGTAATTAATGATTCATTGACATGTCAAATTACCAAAGGCTAATTGCTAGTGATTGCAATTAATCACAATTAACTAACTTACACGTGAGAATTAATTGCAATTAATTGTTTAGTTATAAATTATAACAGATAATCAATTAATTGATTGTAATTAGCAAATTATCTAAATAGTTATTCACAAAACAAGAGCAAAGATAGTTGAATCAAAAGTAAAATTAAGAGAAAGGTTTTAAAATCAAACCAAATTAGAGTGTTAATCTTTTAAATTGATGTAGATTCAACCTCTCATGACTTCTCCCAAAGAAAATAAAATAAAAGAAGTAGAAGGAGAAAGAAGGAGAAATGTTGTCTAGTGTGTGGTGTTGCCTTTGACTTTGGTGGCATAAAATCTAAATAAATCAGATCTCCCTTTCTAGAAAATTTAGTTGGCCAAGTAAATATGTCTATTAGGAATATAAAAAATGGGGCTTTGCATAAATTGGAAGTCTGTTGCCTAATTTACAAATTAAATTACTAACGGTGTTTACTATAATAAATTTTCACAAGCCAGCTTCTAGCCTGAGTTTGATCACCAAAATGGCATAATTTTGCTAAACCCCAAACATGAAAGTTGTTGGGCTGGTTCTTATCTGACTTTAGGTATTAGTTTCACCTTAGTTGGGCTCTTGGAGCTCTATATATGGCCCAAAAACCATAACTGGGTCAGTTGGGACAAAGTTACTGCTTCAAATTCATGACCAAATTTGACTTTCCAAATGTTTAAATTGAGTTTTGGCCAAAACATGAAAGTTTTAGGGCTTTCTCTTAACTTTCCAATGGCACAAAGATCACTCAATTTGGATCTCTAGAACTTAGGTTATGAATAAAAACTTGAAATAATTCCAAAATCCAATATTAAGCGAATAATTCAATAATATTGCAAATCATCAACCAACCACAAAATAAGATCAATTTCATTAAATTAAGCATATGCAACACTCTAAGAGGCATAACATAAGAGGAAATAATATAGAGAATATCTTGCACATCAACTGTCTATATGGCTACAATGTTCCCCTCTAATTTTCTTTTGTATTGCTGTGTTGTGCATGTCCTTTATTGTTTGATACTCTTTTATGTTTACTCAGAAACATGTGTTAGATTTCCTCTTTTACAATGGCTTTTTACCTCGCCTGATTTTGTGAAGTATTAACTCTTTTATGTTGTAAAATTAGTATCTGTTTTAGGTTGACATTCTACTTCAACCTTTTTGACTAAGTTTTAGTTATTTTACAGAGTCCAGATGGATATCCAGGTTTTGGCTTTCAAGAAAATGAAGCCCAAACAGATAAGTGAGTATGTTGGATAGCTTGTCAAGGGGAAAAAAGGGGGATTTGGTGCCACTTTGTTGGTCCTATCCTTAGCTGTTTCTTAATGTATTAATAGTTGAAATAGTTGACAATGCTAATTATCTGAACTAGAAATTTCGTTTTTCTTTCAGTTGTATTGAGATGTACCTTAGACCTCCTTCAGCAAATGAAGAAGCAAGAATAAATGACTGGATCAAAGTGCGACAGTCTGGAATTAGATACTATCTGTCACTTGGTGACCAGAGGATTGTGGATAAACATTTCATTATCAGGCCTAAAGCTGAGTTCGAGGTATGATACTGTTCCAATTTTTTATTTTTTTGTTCTGTTGTAGTTCTTTTTGGTCTTCATGTTCTCTATTTGTGGTTTCAAAATTAATATTGAACTACTTGAATTGGTGAATGGCTTGAGTAAAATCCTCAACCAGAAATCATATATTTATACTAAAAGTCATAGATTACAAATAGAACCCTAGTAACCTAACCTAGTGAGGAATAGATAACCTAGTCTAGTCTAATAAGGAATAGATAGTTACTAAACAGTTTCATATCTAAAATAGATAACCTCCTATTTTATTAACATAACTCTATATAACTAATATATCATGAAATGACTAAAAATACTGCAAAGAAGCTCTAATTTTCTCTCTCTTTTTTTTTTAATTGAAGAAATCAGAAAGGATATATCACCAGCTGATTGCAACAAAGAATGCATATTAGAAAAAGTGCATTGCTTCTTATTCAGTTTGAATAGTTAAGAAATAAAGAGAATGGTAAACACTGGCTGTTATTTGTGATTATTTCCCCCAGACCTAGTAGACTAAGTAAAATGTGGGAACTCTTCTACTAACCATCTGTCCTTTGCCCATCTAAAAATTCATGAAATATATCATAGTTGTGGTGTAACCAACAAAGTCAGGATGCAAAAACACCATTTTAAACAATAGTGGAGCTAGGACTCCGGTGTGAATGAGAAATTGAAGTAGATAATTAGAAAATTATATAAATATATATATTTATTGGATTTAAATAATTAAATTATAGTCATCATATCATTATAGTTTTAAAAAATATGTATTCTACTATTAGTAGGATAAGTAACATTACCACTTATATCTTACGATATGTACTCTATATTATATTATATATATTGACTGCCTGACTCGATTGAGGATATGACATTACAAATTTTGCTCTAATTAACATGGTATCTGGAACTTTAAAGATATTCTTCTCTCACCTTGATATATATAAAAAAAAAGGAGAAAGAAAAAACCTAGCTCTCCCTCTTTCTTCTTCTCCCTTTCTTTTTTATTTTTTTAATGCCTGAGTAAAGTCACGGTGAAGTTGGCGGCAATCTCAACTACATATTAGTGGAAGTCCAAATCCCAGAGGTACTATTTGGTGGCAATGTACGGTGGTGAAAGAGAGCAATAAAGTGTTGTTTGGCACCGTTGAATCAGTTCTGGCCACTAGAAGGATGATCTGGGCACATTGGATGGCAAATCGCTGCAAGGCAAACCAAGAAAGGTGGCATGTGACTCACACGCGCATGGTGTATGATGGGGCGTGAGGCCCATGCACAGAGGAGAGTGGCAATGCGTGGCAATCCGTATAGCGGCGATCTCTGAGCGAGTATTATTTTGGAGGTTAGCGAATCATTTTGTGAGGTTGATTTCGTGATTTTGTGACTTCAAGCAGTGTTTTATATTTTTTGGGCAATTTTCTAGCTTTTTAATTTGCTAGTTGGATAAATTTATTCATAATGGATGCTGGTTCTAATTTGACAAGCAAGTTTGGGGGTCTTAATAACCCATAAAATCAAGAAATAGTGGTAAATTACTATCTGATAGTAAATATGTTGAGTATTTGTAATTGAAGGTCTCATTATAGTTGCCACCTACTCAATCCACTACCTCAATAGTTCAAATAGGTAATTACATTACATGTCTTTCTAATTCCACTTCTAGATGGGTCATTGATTTTAGGACCATTGATCATACGATGAATCAAATAGATATCATGTCTTTCTTTAATACCTCTCATGCTTTTTATATTACTTTAACCAATGGGTCTACTGTTCTATTATTGGAAGTGGTATGATTAATGTCACTTTTGATATTTTTCTGTCCAATGTTTTGTGTCTCTTAAAATTTTCATTTAATTTACTTTTAGTTAGCCAAATTACGCGTATTTATAATTGTGGTGTTTTCTTCTTGCCTAATTATTGTGTGTTTCGGAATTTATTGATGAAGAAGATTTTTGGTAAGGGATATGAATTTAGGGAATTGTACATATTGGATGACAAAGTTACTCAATCAATTACTGCTATTGCTATCCTCACTCCATATCAATTGCATTATCATTTTAGTCACCTCTCATTGGTATCTTTATGGAAGTTATGTCATAACTTAGAATCTATTTCTCGTTTAAATTGTGAGTTTTGTCAATTTGTTAAACAATATGAACAGTCCTATGTCCTTAGAATCAATAAGTGGATTTCATCCTTATTTGAGTTAGTAAATTCGGATATTTCGGAGCCTTGCCTAATTGTTTCAAAATCTGAATTTTATTATTTTATGTCTTATGAATAATTATTTAAGAATGACTTGACTTTATTTAGTGAAAAATCATATTGAGTTATTTAATATTTTTTGTACTTTTCATGCTGAAGTTACAAATCAGTTTCACACAATTATTCGTAATTTTGAGAGTGATAATGCTAAAGAGTATTTCTTTAGGAGTGAAAAAATTGTTTTCATGCTGAAGTTATTTAATATTTTTCGTACTTTTCATGCTGAAGTTATAAATCAGTTTCATATAACTATTCATAATTTTAGGAGTAATAATGCTAAAGAGCATTTCTTTGCACAATTTTCAGTTTATTTATCACATGGTATAATTCATAAGTTATCCTGTGCTGTTATTTCACAACAAAATGGAGTAGCTAAACGGAAGAATTGACATTCAATGGAAGTTTCTCATGCCCTTTTATTTCAAATGAAGGTTTCTAAAGTTTTTTGAGCAGATATAGTTTTTACAGTTTGTTTTTTGATAAATATTCTTCAGTTCTTGATGGTCAAATACCATTTTTTACTTTATTTCCCTCTGAGTCCTTATTTCCTATTTCCCTTATATTTTTGAGTGCACATGTTTCCTTCATGATAATTGTTCTCAGGTATCCAAATTGAATCCTCAGTCTTTGAAGTATGCTTTTCTTGAATATTCTAGTACTTAAAAAAGGTATAGGTGTTTTTCTCTTGACTTAAATCGTTACATTGTATCTTCTGATGTTATATTTCTCGAATTTACTTTATTTTGTAGGCCCTTCTCCATCTTCTTGCACCTTGCCACATTTAGAACCTATTGCTGAATACTTCTTTGTATCTTCTCCTTTACAGGATTCACAAGTTTCTCTATAATAGAATTGGGTTTGACCGCCCATTAAATAAGTTTGTTCTCGTAGAGTGTAGGTACCATTAGCAGCTCTTCCACCATGTAAGCCACAAACATCTAATCAGACTTCATTCCAAACGATTTGTTAGCTTCATCTCTTTTATTGGCTCCTTTCTCATCAGATCCTTCTCGTGTCTTCTGATTTGAATTTACCTATTGCTCATGGGAAAGGTATCCATATTTGTATTCAAAAAGATAATTCTAGTCACTATTATTCCATTTCCAACTATATGTCATATTCTTCTTTACTTGCTTTTTCTTGATCATTGTTACTTTCTTAGACACCTATTATTATTCTTAAGTCATATTCCGAAACTCTTTCTCATGATGGGTGGTGTGCTATTATGAAAAAGAAATGATAGCTCTTGAGGCAGATTAGATATGAGATCTTATGCCTTTACTTGATGGTAAACAATTCATTGGTTGTAAATGGGTATTTATTGTGAAAGTGAATCTGGATGGTCCTGTTGCTTGTTGAAAGCACGTTTAGTAGTTAAGGAATATGCTCAGACTTATGGTATTGATTACTATGAGACATTTTTCCTTGTTAATTAAAAGAGAAATTTGTATTGTCATATCCTCAACTGAGTTAGGCAGTCACTATATATATTATAATACAGGGTACATATAGTAGAATATAATAGATGTGGAACCTATTTACTAACACTCCCTCTCAAACTGGGCTATAGATGTCAATCATGCCCAACTTGTTACAAATTTCAATCAACCCGTTTTCCCGGAAGAGCTTTAGTAAATAAATCAGCTAATGGTTCCCCTGTTCTAATATGTCTAAGACTAATAATTCCTTCTTATAACTTTTGTTCGAATAAAATGACAGTCAACTTCTATACGTTTAGTTCGTTCATGAAAAACTGGATTTGAGGCAATGTGGAGTAGCAGTTCGATTGTCACATCACAATTGCATAATCCCATGAGTCTTGATGCAAGTTGCTGAAGAAGATAATTAATCCCTATAAGTTCAGATGTAGCATGAGCCATAACTCGGTATTCAGAATTCTGCACTGGAGCGAGATACAACTGCTTATTTCTTACTTTTCCATGATACAAGATTTCCTCCAATAAATACACAATACCCAGAAGTTGATCTCCGATCTATAGGACATCCGGCCCAAACTACATCAGAAAAAAGCCTCCACTTTACAATGACCATGATTTTTATATAAGACTCCTCGACCAGGTGCTTTCTTCAAGTACTTCAAAATGTGTGTAAGAGCATCCTAGTGGGAAAGTCCTTGGGGAGTTCATAAACTGACTAACCACACTTACTGGAAAGGCAATATCAGGCCTAGTTATAGTAAGATAGTTTAATTTTCCCACCAATCTCCTGTACTGCTCAGGATTTTCAAGTAATTCCCCATCTTGTGGATTAAGCTTAATATTTGTAATCATAGGGTTCTCACATGGTTTAGCTCCAATCATTCCTGTTTCATTAAGAGATCAAGCACATATTTCCTTTGAGATAAGAAAATCCCTTTTCGCCCTTGAGCAATTTCAATGCCTAAAAAATACCGAAGCGCTCCCAAGTCCTTAGTCTGGAAGTTAGCCTGAAGAAAGGCTTTCAATTGTGAGATCCCCAACTTATTACTTCCTGTAATCACAATATCATCAACATATACAGCCAAAAGAATACATCCTGAACTAGACTGTCTATAAAACACAGAGTGGTCATGATCACATTTTCTTTAATTCCGAATTCTGTCACTACTTCACTGAATCTCCCAATCAAGCTCGAGGAGATTGTTTCAACCCATATAATGATTTTTTTAAACGTTAATACCTTGCCACACTCCCCCCTGAGCAATAATTCAGGTGGTTGCTCCATGTACACTTCCTCATTCAAATCGCATTGTAAAAAGACATTTTTAACATCCAATTGGTGAAAAGACCAATCATGAGTAGCAGCAAGAGAGATGAGTAAATGAACAGAGGTAATCTTGGCCACAGGGGAAAAAGTCTCTGAATAATCAACACCATAGGTCTGAGCATAACCTTTAGCAACTAGACGTGCTTTAAAACGAGCAATAGAACCATCCGGATTCACTTTGACTGTAAATTACCCATTTGCAACTAATGTATTGTTTACCATCAGGTAAAGGCACAAGATCCCATGCCTGATTAGCTTCAAGAGCTGTCATTTCTTCCTCTATAACAGCATGCCACCCATTATGAGAAAGAGCCTCAAAATAGGACTTAGGAACAGTATAGAATCTAAAGAAGCAATGAAGGCTCAAGAAGAAACAGGTAAAGAAGAATAAGAGACATAGGTGGAGATGGAATAAGGGTGGTGAGGGTTACCTTTCTGAGTGTAAGTACGGATACCTTTTCAGTGAGCAATTGGAAGATCCAAATCAGAAGACACAGGGAGAGGATCTGGTGAGGAAGAAGCCAGTAGAGGAGATGAAGCTGACGGACCGTGGAAAAGTGAGGCTAGATCAGATGGCTGTTGCATGACCAGTGGAGGAGCTGCTAGTGGTACCTACACTCTACGAGAATAAACAAACTGAATTGGAGGTCGAACCAAATTTTGTGGTGGAGGAACTTGTGAGTCCAGTGAAGGAGGAGGGACAAGGAAGTATTCATCAACATGATCTGGTTCTGGCAAGGGGGAGGAAGAGGGAGACGGCCCAAAGAATGGGGTAGACTCAAAAAATGAAATATCAGAAGAAATAATATAACGATTTAACTCAGGAGAAAAATATTGATAGCTTTTTTGAGTACGAGAATAGCTAAGAAAAACACACTTCAAAGACTGAGGATCCAATTTCGATACCTGGGGACGGTGATCATGAACAAAACAGGTGCACCTAAAATACGGGGGGAAATAAGAAAAAAGGTTTAGAAGGAACAGAATAGAAAAGGTACCTGACCACCAAGAATAGAAGAAGGCATGCGATTGATGAGAAAACAGGCTGTAGAAACTGCATTTGCCAAAAAACTTTAGGAACTTTCATTTCAAATAAAAGTGCCCGAGAAACTTCCAATAAATGTCGATTTTTTTCGTTTAGTTACTCCATTTTGTTGTGGAGTGACAGCACAGGAAGACTGATGAATTATACCATGCTGAGATAAATAAGCTGAAAACTGTGAAGAGAAATACTCTTTAACATTATCACTGCGAAAATTACGAATAGTTGTCTGAAATTGATTTGTAACCTCAGCATGAAAAGTACAAAAAATATTAAACAACTTGAACGATTTTTTATTAAATAGAGCCAAGTCATTCTTGAATAATCATCCACAGAAGACACAAAATAACGAAAATCATACTTTGAAATAACTGGGCAAGGCCCCCAAATATCTGAATGTACTAACTTAAAGGGGAATGAAACCCGCTTATTATCTCTAGAAACATAAGATTGGCGATGCTGTTTAGCAAATTGATAAGACTCACAATCTAAATGAGACACAGACGCTAAGTTAGGACAGAATTTTTGTAAAGAGAGCAACGAGGGATGGTCAAGGCGACAGTGTAATTGATGTAGAGTGGGGGTAGTAGCAGCAGCGATTGGTTGAGAAACTTTGTCATCCAGCACGTATAATCCCCCAGATTCATATCCTCTACCAAAAATCTTCTTCATCAACAGATCCTAAAATACACAATAACCAGGAAAGAAGAAAACACCACAATTATAAGCACGGGTAATTTGGCTAACGAAAGTAAATTAAAGGAAAAATTTGGGAGGCACAAAACATTGGATAAAGAGATATTAGAGGTGAGTTTGACCATGCCACTTTCAACAGCAGAAGCAGTAGACCCATTAGCTAAAGTGACATGTGAAGGATGAGAATTAGTAAAGGAAGATAGTATACCTGTTTGACCCGTCATATGATCAGTAGCCCCAGAGTCAATGACCCATCTAGAATTGGAATGGGATAGACATGCAGTAGGATTACCTGTGTGAACCATGGTGGCAGTAGGTTGGGTGGGTGGCGGCTGTACAGAGGCCTTTAATTGCAAGTACTTAGCATATTCGCTATCAGGTAATAATTTACCATTGACTTCTGACTCTTGTGCCATATGAGCAAACCTGGACTACTGGGTGTTCCTTCCTACCAACTTCGGACAGAATTTCTTGATGTGTCCTTGTTCTTGACAATGATAGCAAATTACAACTGAATCACCTCCTCTCCTTCCTTCATTAGAGTGATTCTGCCAATCACCTCCTCTTCCTCCTTCATTAAAATGACCTCGCCCTCTTCCTCTTCCCCTACCACCTCTAGAATTACCACGGCCTCCACGAGCACCTGAGCCAACTAATGTGCTGACTCATTCATATTTGAAGATGGAGAGGAGGAAGAAATATCTTTGGATGCTCTTTGAACTCGATAATAAGCTGTTTTTCGGGTGAGGGGCTCAGAACTAGATAAGACCTGTGTCGTGCTGTGCTAAACTCAGGAGGTAAACGCATCAAATAACACAAAGCAGCTAGTTGTTCTCTGAGAACGCATTGCATTAACATCACTAGTAATAGGCAGCAGAGAATTCCATTGTTCATAAATACGATTGAACTCAGTATAAATTTGAGCATTGGTCTTACCTCTCTCATCTGATTGAAACAAGGACACAGTCAAATCATATACCTGATTCAGATCATCCTTTTTCGAATATAGGCCTTCAATAGACTCCCATAACTCCTTAACAGTACGACAATGAGCTGTGTTATCTTCAACTTCAGTAGCTAAAGTATTACAAACCAACCTGAACAACCGACGATCTTCTATGATCCATTGTTGATCAGGATCTTCTATGGGTGGCTCTTGAGTAAGGTGATGTGTCATACGAACTTCATCAAAATAGTATTCAATTGCTCTTTTCCAGGTAACATATTGTCGTCCTTCAATATCTAACTTCCGCTCTGTTATTTTTCCACCAACAGGTAATAATTCTGAAAAATTAGATCTAAATCTCTCCTTGAATTTCCAGAATATTGGGACCCCAGAATTGTTCATGAAATCAGAACTAGTATCCATATCCAGCCAGCAAAAAGCAAAAAACCAGAAGAAAATTATCCAGAAAATAGAAAATGCCACCTGAACACGAAACTGCAAAACCAACCTTATAGAACCCTTCAGAGTCCTCCGAAACAGTGCCAGACGGAAGATCGCCGCCTGAAGATGCCTCCACGCGCCGCCGCCTCCTTGCGTGGGCTTCACGTGCCTCCGTACACGCGCGTGTGATGCCACGCGCCGCCTAGTCGGGATCGTCTCGGCCCGATCTGTTGTCGGTGTACCCAGACCTTCCGTACCGGTTCCGGTTCTGCTCCACGGCGTTGAACAGTGCTGTTCTGGTCTCTACCTCCGTACGCCGCCACCAAACAGCAATCTGAGGTCTGGGCTTCCACCAATAAGCGGCTTAGAGTGCCGTGGTCCCACCGTGACCTTAGTCACGCATAAAAGAAAAATAAAAAAGAAAAGGAGGAAGAAGAGAGAGAGAGAGTTGGGAGTTGGGTTGTTGATTGAGATAGGAGAAGGATTACTAGAAGGCTCTAGATACCATGTTAATTAAAAGAGAAATTTGTATTGCCATATCCTCAACTGAGTTAGGCAGTTATATATATTATAATACAGGGTACATATAGCAGAATATAATAGATGTGGAACCTATTTACTAACATTCCTCATGGCCAAAATTACTTCCGTTCGATTGCTTATCTTTTTTGTTGCTACTAATAATTGGGCTTTTCACCAATTGGATGTTAAAAATATTTTTTTACATGGAGATTTGTATGAAGAAGTGTATGTGGAGTAATCACCTGAGTTTGTTGTTCAGGAGAAGTGTGGGAAGGTACTATGTTTGAAGAAATCATTATATGGGTTAAAATAATTTCCTTGGGCTTGGTTTGGAAGATTCAATGAAATGGTAACATAATTCGGAATGAAGAAAAATGATTATGATTACTCTATGTTTTATAAGCAACTAATTTAGGATGTATTCTTCTAATTGTGTATGTTGACAATATTATAATTACATGGAGTGACAAATTAGGCATTTCATAGTTGAAAACTCTTTTTCAGGCTAAATTTCAGGCTAAAAACTTAAGGAGCACTTTGGTATTTCTTAAGCATTGAGATTGCTTGAGGAAGGAAAAGGATTTTCTTATCTTAAAGAAAATATGTGCTTGACCTCTTGAATAAAATAGGGATAATTG